>VMDR010003546.1:0-70919 GCA_007922815.1 Macrotus californicus
ACTCAAAGAAGTCCCTTTAACATTTCTTGTAATACTGGTTTGGTGGTAATAAACTCCTTTAGCTTTTTCTTATCTGGAAGCTCTTTATTTCTCCTTCAATTTTTAAATGATAGCTTTATTTGGTGGGGGGGAAAGGCAGAAAACTGTACTTGAACAACAATAAAATTCAAAAGCATTTAATAAAAAATAAATAAATAAATGATAGCCTTACTGAGTATAGTAGTCTTAGTTGTAGGTCCTTGCTTTTCATCACTTTGAATATTTCATGCCAATTTAATCTGGCTTGAAATGATTCTGTTGAGAAATCTGCTGACAGTCTTAAAGGGACCTCTCTTGTAGATAACTGTATTTTTCTTGCTGCTTTTAAGATTCTCTTTGTCTTCAACCTTTGGCATTTTAATTATGATGTGTATTGGTAAGGGCATCTTTGGGTCCAACTTGTTTGGGACTCTGTGATTCCTGGACTTGTGTGTCTATTTCCTTCACCAAGTTAGTGAAGTTTTCAGTTATTATTTCTTCAAATATGATCTCAGTCCCTTGCTGTCTCTCTCCTCGAACTTCTATGATGTGCATGTTGTTATGCTTGATGGTGTCACAGAGGTCCTTTAAATTATCCTATTTTTTTATTCTTTTTTTCTTTTTGCTGCTCTGCTTGGGTATCTTCTGCTACCTTGTCTTCCAAATTGCTGGCTTGATCCTTTGCTTCATGTAATCTGCTGTTGATTCTTTGTAGTGTATTCTTCATTTCAGGTGTTGTATTTTTCATTTCTGAATGGTTCGTTCTTATGGTTTCTGTGTCCTTTTTTTATGTTTACTATCTCTTTGTTTAAATTCTCACTGTGTTTATCTATTCTTCTCCTGTGTTCTTTGAGCATTCTTATAACCATTGTTTTTAACTTGGAATCTGGTAGATTGCTTGCCTGCATTTCATTTAGTTCTTTCATTTGGGGCATGTTTCTTTATCTCCCCCTTTTAGCTGTCTTTCTGTGTTTGTTTCTGTGTATTAGGTAGATCTACTATGCCTCCCAGTCTTGGTATGGTAGCCCAACATAGTAGGTACCTTATGGGGCTCAGTGGCAGACTACCTGGTCACTTGAGCTATGTTCTCCAGGAATATTCCTTGTGTAAGATATGTGAACCCTTTTGTTGTAGTTGAGTCTTGATTGCTGTTGGTCCATCCATGGGTGGGGTTAAGCCTTGGGCTGGCCAATTCTAAGGATCGACCCCAGTCATACTGTACAAGCTCCTGTGCAGGGGCTGACCCTGTGAAGCCAAATTTGTGCCAGCAGTGTCTGGTGCCTGCCTAGATCTTCCTTTGGGTGTGCCTCTTGTGGCACTAATTGGTCGTGCTCTAATAAGGTCTGAATTCTGTCACTAGGTATGTTGGTTCTGGAGCCTCTTGGAAGGAACTCTGGTGCAGGTCAATGTTAGGTGCTTCCTGTGACTGGCCCTGGGCTACATGTTTGGAGCTACAAAACAGTCCATTGTTTGTGGCTGCCTCTTGTGGGCCTGGTTATGTGTAGGATGGGCCAAACTGTGCACCAAGGCTGGCTTCCACAGCATGGAGCCAGTGGGGCAGGTCAGCAAAAGGTCTAAGGCACTCCAAAATGCACCTTTGCTTACCATCTTCCTGTTAGGCTCAATCATTGAATGAGGCTCTGGTGGTACTTGAGTGACATGATGTGGCTTGTTAGTGAGTCACCAAGTAAGGGTGAGTGATGTTCACCAGACTGATTCAGATTCAAACTCAGTGCCAGTGTTGGGTGTGAGGCTACTCAGCAAAAGTCTCAGAGTACACCAAAGCCAACCACCACTCACCTGATGCCCTCGGACCTTTGTGAGGAGGCAGGGTCTCAGGGAGTCATCGGGGTGCAGCCAGCAGAATTCTTCAGGCTCAAACAGACCAAGATTTGGCCTGTGAAGTTTGGGCTCTGCACAAGAATGGTGGCACCAGTCAGGTGTGCGAGGAAAAAATGGCCCCTGCCCTAGAGCCACACAACTTAGTCTCTCCCTCCTTGAGAGCCCTCCAACAGAATCTGCACCAAGGGCCCAAGCTGGCCATAGCCAGCTTTGTCATTGGCAGGGTGCTAGCTGGGCAGGCCAGAGTCACTGGGAATCAGGAGCATGGGACTAGTCATTCTCCCATGGGTGGGTGGCACCAGTCAGGTCCGGGGGCAATAACCCCTACCCAGAGGCACACAACTCATTCTCTTACTCCCCTTGAGTTCTCCCTCAAGAGCCCTTCAAGAAAGTCTACACAGTGGGCTCATGCAGCTGAGTTGGAGCTCTGCAGGGCTGGGCAACAGGGAGTTCAGAGCCCAGGAAACATGGCCTCTGTGTACAGTGTGGGAGAGGGAGTCAGCACAGGGACCCTGGCACCTGTCCCTTCAGTTCTCTCCCCAATGCCACACAACCCAGTCTGTCCTTGCACAACTCCATGTCGCGGTCCCGTCCGACAGGACCGCGTGTTGTGGATGCTTGTCCTATGTCTCCGGACAAGTGACAAACAAATTCACATGGACTAAAGAAATCTGATGGAGAAAAAGGAATGTTGAACCACTCTCTAAGTGAGAGAGTGCTAGTTAGCTTGGCTGCTCTCTCAGTAAGAGAGAGGACTGGCCTGGCCACTCTCCCAGAGAGAGGGCCGGCCTGCGTGGCCGCTCTCTCAGTAAGAGAGAAGGCCTGGCTGGACCCCTTGCCTGGACAAGCTTTTATTGACACTCTAGGTGCATTACATCCAGGATGGTTCTCATTAACTATGCACAGGTTCACTTTGGGTGGATACCTTTCACAGATAACAAAGGAAAGAATGTTGCCAATTACTTCAAAGAGAAAGGTCATTTACAAATGTAAAGGGGAGAAGGCTGAGCTGTTTACATCCATGCTTGGGAACTCTAGCACAAGTCACAGTAAACTTCTGCTGTGTCCATCCCAGGTGAGGGAGTTTTTGCAAGAGCAAGTTTCAAAGCGGCCTAGGAGCAGTGCATGCCTGATTCCCATGGGAGACCTATCCACGGATGTTCCCTGGACGCCACACGTGTCTGTCTGCTTTCAGAACCAGAGCTGAGCCATGAGTTCACATTGCACACGGATAGGTTCCCTGTAACTCCAGTCTGCTCTGATTTTCCCTCCCTCTGTCAGAGCACAGGGTGAGTGGCCACGAATGAGGTTTTGTGCACTGGCCCTTTAAGAAGGCACCTTGGTTTCTAGCAGACTCCCCATCTCTCCCTGGTGGACAGAATCCTCACTCATTTTCATAGCCAGATGTTATGTGGGCACTTCCTCTAGGCTGGGGAGCGCAGTGTGGGGTTGACATCCCACATTCCTCAGGGGGACTTTGGCAGCTGAGATATCTCTCCAGATTCTCAACCACGCACAAGGGTGTGGGGGCAGCCCTTTTCATACCTCTGCCCTTCCTACCAGTCTCAATGTGGCTTATTCTGCAAATCCTTGGTTATAAGATTTCCGTTCAGCTAGTCTGCAGTTGGTTACTCAGGTTGATTGTTCTGTAATTTAGTTGTACTTCCCGTTTGGTCCTGGGAGGAGGTGAGTGTACCTTCCACCTGCTCCACCACTATCTTGGATCACCTCCAATTTCTTTTAATGAGACGTTAATCTCTTTGGAATGACCAATTATCTCTTTGGATGACAAGTACAACTTACACTTGTCATCACACACAGAAACTCCTCTAGAAGGAGCCCTGATTGGTCCACTCCACTTGAAGAAGAGGCAGTGTTCAAGAAAGAAAAGAGAGAAAGAGGAACAAGGGCCAAGTGTGGGTGCTGCTTGCGACAGCATGGATGGAACTGGAGATCATTATGCTAAGTGAAATAAGCCAGGCAGTGAAAGACAAATACCATATGATCTCACCTTTAAGTGGAACCTAATCAACAAAACAAACAAGCAAGCAAAATATAACCAGAGACATTGAAATTAAGAACAAACTGACAGTAAACAGAGGGGAGGTGGGAGGAGATAATGGGGGAAAGGGGAGAAGAGATTTCAGGAACATCTATAAAGGACACATGGACAAAAGCAAGGGGTGGGGTGGAAGCAGGGGAGGGAGGCGGGGATGACTGGGGTTGGGGGGAGTGGGGGCAGTAAATGCAGACAACTGTACTTGAACAACAATAAAATAATTTTAAAAAAAAACAATCTCAGTGCTCGGACATAGAGAAACCTTTGATATCATCCAGTCAAATACCTCATTTTAATGATAAGGACACTAGGGCTCAAGATGTTAGTGACTTGCATGAGGCTCCGTGGCTCCCTAATGCAGAGACGGGGCAGGAGCCCAGGGCCCGGGGCCAGCCTTTTCCGTTTTCTCCCCTCCCCATCTTCTCTTCCCCTGTCATCAGAGCTCCTCCTTTCTCTTAGACTGGAGCCAGAACACTTCATGTACCGCCCACAGTGCTGACAGTGCAGCCATGTATTTTATTTCTTTGTTTTATTTGTGTAGTCTTGTCGCAAAAAGGATTTAGGGCTGTTTATAAAATGGCCAATGACAGAGCAAAATAAATAAATTTAAAATAAGTGAGAAAGATGAGACAAAGGAGTAAGTGGCTTCACAGTGACCTTACCCATTGCCATTCTGGTAGGTAGAGTCATGGAGCGTTTAGCCATGAAATCAGTGATCTGCAGAGTCCAGGCTCGTGGCCCCACTACTCAGTGCTTGGGTGGGTTTTCCTCCCTGGCTGGTCTTAGAGCCTTTCCCCTCTTTGTGATCAAAATGCCCTTGAGGATCACTTTGAAGGACCTGGACACTCTCCTCAGTGAGTCTCATTTGCAGGATGTAGCCACAGTGGTCAGGGTGGCAGTGAGAGGCTTGTGCTGTGGCTGCTCTGTTAAGGCCAGGAAGGAGAGGGGAGCTAGTTAATATTGGGGCCTTGGGGTTGTCCATAATCAGTGACCTTTTGGGCCCCTTTGTCACACCCTCACAGCTTGAGAGGAGGAGGGTAAATGTAGCCAGGGTTCAGAGCTGTCGCCTGGGCTTTTCCCTACCCTGCTCATTCTTTATCCCTCTTGTGCCATTTGACCTCTGCTCCAGTTCCAGTCCTTGGTTCTGTGAGGCCACTTCCCTCACTGCGTTTACATGTTCATTCAGAGACTCAGGCACTCTCCTTGCCCTCAGGACCTCCGCTTCCCCCCACAGAAGGGCCCTGGTCTGATACCTCCTTGACTCAGTTGTGCTCTCTCTGACTTCTTGGGCCTTGTCCCAACCCTTGCCATTTCTTTGGGTGGCCCCTTCAGTACCTTTTAAGACTCTCCCACTGTGAAATGAGTCAAAGCTAACCCACTGGGAATTCCGATCAGGACAACTCTCACCCCTAGAGATATCTGTTTGGAAAGGTGCATTCTGAGGCTGTCATAGTAACTGCCACTGATTGGACCAGAGGTGCTCAACCCTCTACAATGGGTGGGATGGTACCATCAGGGAAGAATTATCCCACCAAAATGCCAGGCACGTCCCTGCCGATACACCGATAAGAGCTCAGAGAAGCCTAAATATTTACAGTTTGTACAGTAGCATCCGAACAGCCACACTGCAAATATCTTGGTCTGTGCCCAAGAGTTTGGTGGGAGAAAATCACTAAATTATTTTTATCTACACAATGTGATTAAAAAGAATTACATTTGGAAAGGACAGGCTATGCTGGAAATCGTTTATTTCATTAAGCCAGAGCCCACAATGGGTGAAGCTGTGGCTTACTCAGGTCAGGTGTTGGTCTGCTCCTGGAACCTACTAACTTCTGGGCTTCAGTAGCACCCTGGAACTACCAGAGCATCCTGTCACGTGGGTGCTGTCGGATCACCCCTCCAGGGGATTGCCAGTGGCTGGCACAGCATTAGCGAGTGGGAACTGTCTGCACTGGGAAAAATCTCTCCAGAGGTTTTTTTCTATAACAGGCAAAGAAGCAGAGCACTCAGAATTAAATAGTCTATTGCCTCTGATAAAAACCCACTACTGTTGCTCTTAGGTTTAAAAAATCTTTTTTGAGTGCACTGGCTAAGACAAGTAATTAAAGCTAGCTAGCCCTCAGACCACTGGAAACTGCTGGCCCGCTGATCCCTGTGTTTTCTCTTGCTGTACTGTGGATTGGCTAATTATTTCCTGATTTACCCATTCATTATCTAACACACTGAGTGCCTGCTATGTGCCAGTATTAAGACAAAGTCCCTGACTTCAGCTCTTTGTGGTGTAGTGGAAGGGGGAGGCAAGACAGTCGGTCAATACACAGCCCCGTGCCGAGTGCACAGATGGAGGTGTGCTCAGTGTGTCCTGGGTGCACTGGGAAGAAGACTCAAGTGAGACCTGGCAGAGGTGCAGGGTGACAGGAGTCTCCTGGATGTGGGAATGTTTGAACTGGGTCTTGAAAGAAAACAAAGCATTAACCGAGGTGAAGAACGAAAGGGGTGGCTGAACGCTCTGGGGAGAGAACACTGTACACCAAGTCACAGAGGCTTGAAACAAAAGGCTCTCAGTAGTCCAGGGCTGCGGGAGGGCAGAATGCCTCGCGGGAGGGTGTCGGAACGAGCTGCAGCGCCCCGTGCCCTGGAGACAAGGAGAGCACGACGAGTTCATTCTTCTGCAGCTCAAAGACACGAGAGACCATTAGACATCCCTCAGTGCCACATGTCAGTCAAAATAATTAAAAGCAAAAGAACTAGAAAGCTGGTTCATACATTCCACCACCCATCTAGCTTCTCCCCCCCCCAAAAAACATCTTTTGATAAAAATAAGATAAAGTGCCAGAAAGATGTGTGTGTTTGTTCAATCGCATGACATAGTGAGCAGAGTATAGCTTTAAAAAAAGCTCAATCCCTGCACAACTCAGTGATTGCTAACTCTAGGGAGCAAAGCATACTTGGGCTCAGTCGACAGACCTGAGTTCAGGCTCTAGCTTCACGAAGTTAGGGAGTGGACTCCCTGGACTTTGATTTCCTCGTCTGAACACGGGAGTGATAAAACCCATCTCTTCATGTCATTGTGAGAAATAAACCACATAATCCCAGTGGTTTTTAATCACCAGCTTCTTTCTTGCTTTTTAAAGTACTATCTTAAATCCAGGGCAAGAAATAAATCATGGCAAATGAGGCTCAGTTATAATTAGTGGAGTGAAAAACAATCACAGATTACAGTTAATAAGATAGATTCTAGAAATAACAGATTTCCTACTCATTTGTTTTATTCATTGGGCAAATATCTATCACAACGCTTTCTACAGGCAGGCACTGTGTGAGGTTTAGGGTCTAGAACAGTGAACAACATAGACCCAGGCTCTGCTTTCATGAGGCTCATAAACTGATGAAGAGGAAAATGTATCAAGGACTCCCTTCCTGAAATCTACCCAGAGCCGTGTTTGATGTGGACTGACCGAAGCTTGTTTGGCCATGCAGAACCTAGCAGGTATTTTATGGTGGAAAACGGTTCCCACTGTAGATGCAGGAGGTTGAGGTGGTGAAAGTTAGCTTCTCCCCATTGGCTCACTACCAGGTTGTGATGAGTGCAAGTGTTAGGCTGACATCTGCCACAGGTACAGGCATTTATCAGACAAATGTTTATCAGCAAGTAGGGGGAACACAGTCCACTCAACCTATTTGGTGAACCTGATGAAGTCCCAGCCCTCTCTGCTTTGATGTGTTTCATCATACCTTGTCTGAAAGGTTCCCTGGAGGTAGCTGCAAGAATATTCCAGAGACATGACTCTGTTTCCCCGAATCATCACCATGCTGTTACCCACCCTTCTAATGCAACGGCTGTACACAAGCCTCACTGGATTCCAATGTCCTCTTTACGCCAGAGTGAGGATGTCTCTAAAGGTTTGGGGCCAGGCCTTGTATCTTGAATACCTTTAACTGCACCAGTAAGCACCCATTTGCAGCATTCATTATGCTAAGTCACAAGTTTTACTAACAAAACACATTTTTTACATTCAGAACATTGATCAAAACACAGATAGCAGAAAGACTGGAGCAGCCACTCTTGACGTGTGACGCTCCCGGGTTAGCACTAGCTGCCCAGGGCAGACTGCATTCCTGGTAGCAGGTGAGCTGGTCACCCAGGAGGTAAAGCCTGGACCCTTCAGACACAATGCAATGCCACTTACACTCAACTCCTTTCCTTTTCTCTCTCTTACTTAAATATAGACACAAGTACTTTAATGTACACTGTAGGCGTTGTAACCACGTTCCATTTCTCTCTTCTATTCAAAAGGTATGATTTCATGTATTGGGTCCCCCTATGAGGGTAGGGGTGAGGGCTGGATTGTATCTAAAGTGACCATAAATCTGGATTGTTCGAGAGAGTAACAACTCATACCTAGTGCCCCTGGGCCCACCCACTTAGCACCCCCTTTTATTCTCAGAGGTGTCCAGTTAGGATGATAAAGTATATGGTTGCTCTATTTATGGAAAGAATGCAGTGGCACAGAACAAAGATAACAAACCCAGAAGAAGCGAGTTTAAATTCTGTCTCTCCCAGTTGCCAATAGGGTGGCCTTGGGCAAACCACCTCCCTTCAATAAGTCTTATTTTCCTCATTTGTAAACTGAGAACAGTAATGCTCTTGCCGGCCCTCTCTCCCGAGTAATTTTTTCAGGCAGTCCCGTTTACCCCATGGATGTAAATAAACTTTGCAGAGAGAGCAACACTGACGAGAGTTAAGGATTATGCCTGTCCTTAAGCCCAGACTTGGCGTGTGATCCGGCCTGAGGGAAATGCTTCCACACAAAGATCATGGCGGCTCTTTCACTTGTCTTCCTGGAGAATGGCGGGACCTGAGACTTGCAGAGCAGCCATCTGCCCGGGGGTTTACCTGTCCCCTGACTCCATCAGAGAAGAGAGCATGACCCTTCAAAGTAAAACCAAAAGCCCTTCCTTTGCCTTAAGATGCATTCATGTAAAATTTTTCAGTAAAGATTCAACTGACCCTTCTGTATGAGTAGAACTCCTCAAGTTTGAGAAGACGTCATAACTAGTGAGAGGCGAGTGCGAGAGCTCGGCGTGAGCACCCTGCCCTGCTGACGCAGAGATGCGGCAAGTGCTCCCACGGGAACAGTAACAGATGAGCTGAGCCTGGGCTGGGCTGCCCCCAAACAGAAGTACTGCTTTGCAGAACAATGTAGAATTTTACTTTTTCAAAGTGGAAATTCCTTTTTTCCTTATTACAAAAGCAACGCACTGTAAAAACTGCCAAAATTCCAGGAAATATAAGTAAATATTTCAGTGTTAGTGTAAAACTTCCCATCTTTTCCATGTGTATGTCTCTGTGTTGTACATATGTACCTATGTGCATATATTTTAAAATAAAAGTAGAACCCTGTTGTAGACATGGCTTTGAAATCTGCTTTTTTCATGTAAAATGATCGTGCGCACATTTCATTAAATACAGACATCATTATTTTCACAGCCTCCCACCGTTCCATTGACTAGATGTGCCAATGGCTTGCTTAACCAGGGCCTGCTTGCTTGGTATTTAGGTTTGTTTAGGGGCACAGTATCTACCTTTTGCTGTAGTTTTTTTAAAAATCAATATAAGATACCTACCCCAACACACACACATAGACACCTTGACACACTTTTCAAAATTCCCCCCGAAGTTTCAAATCCGTTAGTTTATCCCCTCCCAGGCAGGTGGGAGGGTGGCTGACGGTCGAGGTGCAGGCACGGAGGAGCTGCAAGTAACTGGGCACAGGCAGCGCAGGGAGGGAACCCAAGTACTGCGCTGTCGCGAACTGCCTGAAGTGGGGCCAGTTACTTTAAGAATAACCTTCTCACACTCTGGAGCCCAGATCATTCGCAAAGGAAGGTCACTGCCAGGAGCTTCTGTTACTTTATTGCCCTTCCAGCCTGGGGCCCAGTCCTCAGAATACTCCTTTGGAAAAAGAGAAACTCTTGCACACGTGTGGGTATTTACACATGGTGCCGCCGGTAACACCTAAGTATCATGAACTCTGCCACATAGTAAAGCTCCTTGGGAACCCAGCCAGCAGCTCTGAGCACTTGAAGGGCGCCCAACCCCACTCAGCACCCATGGGGCACCCTTCAGGCTTTCATTGAGAAAAGCTTACACTTAGCTTTTACCTAATACCAGCAAGCTTGACGGTCTGATTTCCAAGCTTGGCACATTAGCACTCTGAGAAGGACTGTGGAGGCAACCCTGATATCAGACTGCAGAAAATAAAAGGCAGAAAGTGGGGAAGTGAGACTCCTTTGTGCGGGGACAAACAGCTCTGCCTACTTTCTCAGTGTTTGCAAGGGGCAGGCGTCACCCATGGCGGTGGGGCCACATCGATGTGTGAGAGAGACATTGATCGTTGCCTCTCGCACACCTCCAACTGTGGACCTGGCCGGCAACCCAGGCCTGTGCCCCGACCGGGAATCAAACCAGCAACCTTTCAGTTTGCTGGACGATGCCCAGCCCACTAAGCTACACCAGTCAGGGCCTGACCAACATTTTAAACAGTGGAATAGAAGAGATGAGAAAATATCACAGTGTTTTTTACTTAATTAAGGATAAATATTATCCTTTGGAAGTTCAGTCTCATATTCATATGTGCATAGTAGGCTATAGTGTGAAATTTATTTCTTAAAGTGGATCATGGTACGAAAAGTTTGAAAGCTGCAGTTGTAGGTCCTGAAGTCATCACCATTTTATAGCAGAGTATTGAAATAAATGCCTGTGACAGTGACCTTGAGGTTCCCAAAAATGATCAAATAATGTTCAAAGTATGTAATTTAAGAGGACAAAGTACAGTGGGATGCAGATCTTTTGGAAAGATTCCTGCTACAAAACACCTACAATTTTTTGAAGATTCAGTATTTTAAATTTTAAGTGGAAAGCCTTTTTACCTTCTCCCTACCTTGAATCACAAACATAACTTTTAAAAATGCCAAATTTGACCCCAGGTTGGGGAGAGGGAGACTCCTGAAAAATATACAATTAAATATTTAAAATAATTTTTAAAAATTAATTTAAATACCAGATTTGATACATATCTAACATAAAGATATTCACCTTTCAGACACACTTAATAAGACACACACATGTCTTTATGGTGCAGTAACAGAGACTTCACCCATCATTCACAGCCCTAACGACAGATGCTCAGTGGGGTGAGGACTGAACGTGGGGGCTGGTGGCTGGGCAGGGCAGGGAGAGTGATGGGTGGAAATGGGGGCAACTGTAATTGAACAACAATAAAAGATGGATAACTTTCAAAAAGTAAAAATTAGAAAAGATAAAAATGCAGAGCAGGGCTTCTCTGCCTAGGCTAGGCATTGGCCTACAAAGATAAATGAGACTCAGAACTGGCCCTCAAGGAACTTACTGTCCAGTGCTCCAGATTTCAGTCAGCCCACACTTATTGCCCTTCACTGAAACTCATTTAGAAAATTATGGTGCAGTACTGACTAAGGTCGACTGAAATTGGCTCTCTCCTGAAAAATCTAGGGCATGTGGCCCCCACGTGTGTAAAGCTGGCCTTGTGGCTTTGATCATGAGCCCGCATCACAGAGGATGAAGCCAAAGCCAGTCCCAGGTAAGATCGGGCAGGTTGGCTCAGTCCCTGTGAACCCCGGTAACAGGACAAAATTAAGAGCACGGAGGTGAGCCCTACATTCTGACCTGGAAGTACACCTGGCAACTTCAGAGGAAAAGTCAAGTCTGCAGCCAGTGCTGCCACAGCTGCTGACAGCTCAGGCCTGCATCCTTTTCTGATTCCATCCTTTTCTGGCTCCAGCCTTTTTTAAACCAACTTTCCACATATGGAGGCCATCTTTTAAGACCTCTCTGGTCCCTGACCAGCCTCCTCCTCTGTATGTGTACTCTGCTGTGGCTCCCTGCACTGGGGCAGACCCAGGGGGAAGGGGCGTGCTGAAATGTCCAAAGTGTGGGCACAGGGCCCCAGCTGTGACTACATCGATGCTGTCGTCCTCAAGGCCTGGATGTACAGCGCTCACCAGCCTTCCCCAAACCACCGTATCCGTTGGCAAAGCGTCTGATCTAGGGTAGCACTACCTTTGTTAAGCATACCAGTACTAACAATAGCAAGTTTACCCTGATATTCCATATCCCCTATCCGCCCACTTTTACTAATTTGATAATACAAGTTTGGTGGCCATTCCTCACAGATTTTCAGATGTTCTGATTTTAAATAGCCTACCTGTCTTCCCTAAATATGCCAGCACTCGTCAAACTATGTGCCCTACTTTTTGGGTTAAAAAAAATGGTCTCTATACTCAAAGGAGTCACAAGGTACCTGGAAATACTATATTCTACTCACTTTGTAAATTATGAGCAAACAAGTTTTCCTGTCGAGACTGTTCTGATGTGCCCAGTCCCACTATTCTTTTCAAGAAGCATGGATGCAAATATCTTATGGATATCAAACAACCCCAAATAAATCAATGCGAGGTACCCCCTGTGCATCTCATCTACCCACAGAGCTTCTCCAGTTAACAGAAGACATGAATTTCATTAGACCTTATAACTTAGCCTGCTTTAGTGACATTCAACATAAAGGCCACTTTTACATCCAATTTCTTTGACCTTTGGTTTTTATGTTTTGTTGTGTTTTCGGGGAGAAAATAGGGAAAAGGTAGATTCATAAGGCAATGGCAGAATATTCTAGAACCTTCTAATTATCACCTCCTGACCATCTCCTCTCTTTCGTTCCACGTTTAGCACCTCTAGTCATGGCCTTGACCCCTTGGACTACTGACAGATGTCTCCATTCACTCTTACAAACACCTCAGCATCTGCAGTAACTCACTATCGTATTCCCTCAGAGGATATGCCCGAAACTTGCAATGAACCTGCCCATGTGTATCACATAACAGTAATAACACCCCCTATCAAGCTGTGAGTGTGCCCACTTGACACAACAAGGCACGCGACAGTGATACCCTTCCTTTGGTCCAATATTTTTAGTAGTCTCTGTTGCCAAAGAACTCAACAAAGGCACAACTTTGAAATATCATGTTGAAGAAGAGATCCACCAAACCATGTGCTGAGCCAGATCCCTTCAACATGCAAGACAGCACACCTTGGAAATGCAGGTTACTATCGTACAGCTTGGCAGGCCTGCAGAGCCATTCTGCTGCGGCTTCTTCTTAGACTAGGATTAGGTGAGGAGCCTGGGAACCGCACGGCAGGTGAACTAATCAAATCAAAGAACAGGATGCAAACTGGGCAGAAATGGTTGCTTTCCATCTCCACTGAAATCAGAGCTCTGGTGCACAGATGTCCGAAGCTCGCCAGTGCAGAGAGGAGTACTTTGGCGTGAGGGGGTTGTAATCTGCGAACTACTACAGAAAAACCATAAATCCAAGGAGTTTTGAGGACACCAAGCCCTTTTTCCTTCTGTCATTATGTGTCCTGGAAACAAGGTAGAAGCAAGCAAAAAGGACTGGGTTAGGAGTTGGGAGACCCAGTGCTGTTGATTTGCAGTGTGGCCTTGGCCATGATTTGTGACCTCTCCAAAATCTCAATTTACCTGTCTGTGAAAATGGGACTAGTAAAGCCCACCACTTTTTTAAAAAAAGTCTTCACCCCTGGATAAGTTTCATTGATTTTAAAGAGAGGAAGAGGGTAGGGGGTGTGGAGAGAGAGAGAAACATCGATCGGTTGCTTCCCGTATGCACCCTGACTGGGGATTGATCCCACAACCTAGGTATGTGCCCTGATTGGGAGTTGAACCCACAACCTTTTGGTGTACAGGGTGATGTTCCAACCAAATGAGCCACCAGGCCAGGGCAAGCCCACCACTCTCAAAGTGCTTTATAAATAATAAAGCACCACACCAGCACAAGTCATCATTTGTGGGCTAAGACCAAGGCTTCTCTGAGCCTGTTTTACTTCTTTTCAATGGGGTAATATAGCCCTCCTCATCTCTCTGGATGCTTCTGAGGATCAAATAATAGAACGTGCGTGAAGCAGACTTGGAAACTGCAGAGTTCTAAGGGAGCGGCAGGGCTCACAAAAGTTCAGGGGTTGCTTTGAGAAGTCAGTTGCCAGTTCTGAGGCCAGGGCTGGTTTGAGAGTCACTTTGCCAGACCTGAGCCTTCTCTCCAGGACGTCCCTCCCCCTCTTCTCTCCCTCACCTCAGCGTTCCTCCTGGCTCCTCCCTTCGTCTTGGATGCTCTGAATTGCCTTGGCTCTTGTCTCTGGATCTGCCAGGCAACTGCTCTGTCTCGTTCCAGGGGCTTCATTTCAGATACCAGTGCAACCATTTCTGTATGTAGTTTGTAATAAACTGGGTTTCTTTGGGAAGAAAGGGGCAGCCACCATGTGGGTCCATATATACCACCATTGCACTGGTGACTCCCAGAACCAAAGGAACTACATTTACTTTCTCTTTTTAAAATTTATTTTTATCGTATTTCTTCCATTACCATGTATCCCTCTTATGCCTTCTTCTACCTCCACCCACCCTCCTCCCGTCCCCACAGTCACCACACTGCTGTCCATGTCCATGAGTCCTTTTCCTTTTTGCTAGATCCCTCCACCCCTATCTGCCCCACCAGAGCTGTCAGCCTGCTATCTATGAGTCTCTTTCTATTTTGCTTGGTAGTTCAGTTTGTTCATCAGATTCCACATATGAGTGAAATCATATGGTATTTGTCTTTCTCTGGCTGGCTTATTTCACTTAGCATAATGTTCTCCAGGTCCATCCATGCTGTTGCAAAAGGTAAAAGGTTTTTTTTGTTGCTGAGTAGTATTCCACTATGTAAATGTACCACAGCTTTTTTATCTACCAATTCAATGATGGACACCAGCTGCTTCCAAATCTTGGCTATTGTAAATAAAGCTGCAATGAACAAAGTGATGCTTATATTCTTTCAAATTAGTGTATCAGTTTTCTTCAGATAAATCCCCAGAAGTGGAATCACTGGGTCATAAGGCAGTTCCATTTTTAATTTTTTGAGGTAACTCTGTAATGCTTTCCACAGTGGCTGCACCAGTCTGCATTCCCACCAACAGTGCATGAGGGTTCTCCTTTCTCTACATCCTCACCAGCACTTGTTGGTTGATTTATCAATGATAGCCATTCTGACCAGTGTGAGGTGATATCTCTTTGTGGTTTTGATTTGCATTTCTCTGATGATTAGTGATGTTGAGCATCTTTTCATATGCTTTTGGGCATCTACATTTACTTTCCAGAATAAATGAGAATTTGGCCCAAGGTTACAGTGGCTTTTACAAACAGCCTGTTTCAACTTACTACTTTTTCCTAGACTTTTGGGTGGGAAAGGGACAACATTTTATTCTTCAAATCAGAAATAGATGATGGATGGATGGATGGATGGATGGATGGGGAGAGAGAGAGAGAGAGAGAGAGAGAGAGGGATGTGGGGGGTAGGCTTGAGCCCACTCAGCCATTTAAAATTTCTTATTCTTACATCCACTACCCACTTCTCCTCAGATAACTCTAAAATTTTATCTAGTTAATTATCTTGGTCCTAAAATGAGATCGTGCTTGATGCATTCTAAGAAAATAATGGAAAATCTTGCTAAATAAGTAATTTAAGCATTCCTTTTTATTGTATTTTGACAGATGAAAATACTTTATTCGCTGTCACCTACAGAGAACAGACTTCAGTCCTGATGAGAGGGAAAGGTTGGCCCTCCCAACCTTAAACTCAAAGGGGAAAGGGAAACCTTTCTCAGAATCAGGTCAGAAAAGCCCTGGGGTGCTGTACCCTCCTCTGTCTGCTTCCTACATGGCTCAGTGGGCTCACTGCACGGAGCAGGGAACTTGGAAGTCCCTTTCCTGTGTCTTGAAAACTTCATTCACCACGCCCCTTTTTTGTCCTATGGGATTTATCGAGTAACAAATTCCAGTGCTTCTCAGGCATTCCAGCTGTGTAACAGGGCTTTGGCGTTTGCGAATCTCTTAAGTCAATCCGTAAGTAAAAGATGCTTCAAGGAGGCACCCCGTCAGTTCCTTCTAATAACCGCAGTTTGTCATGTGACACCTACCCCTCCCCCCCTAATGATTCTCTCTGAAAACCCCCCACCCACCCCACCAATAAACTAGGTTGACGTCTGTCCTTTATCTGCCAGCATCTACATTTCCTTCAAGGTGGTAATCTTTTGCTTTTGTTATTTAAGTTCTGTTTTATTCTTAATGGTTACCCAATTGCTTTGGGGCTTGCATAAACAGTTAGCAAAAACACGGCGCACGAGGCAGCCGTTTCGCTTTCTGCTCTTGTTGTTCTTGGCACTGGGTCAGTTCTATGAACTTCTGGTGTCCAACTGGTAGGACCTGAAACTCTGTGTTTAACAAGTGCCTGTAGTCAAAACAGTTGGCGTGCGCGAGCCGGGATAGCTGGTACTGACTGCAGCTGGGCGGCCGTCGGTGCAGGACCGTGCAGAACACGCATCGCGGCGCTCCGAGCCGGGTTCGGGCTTTTGTTGTTGTTCAGTTGTGGGGTCTTTCTTCTTTTTTTTCTTTTTTGTG
Source organism: Macrotus californicus (assembly GCA_007922815.1). Lineage (NCBI taxonomy): Eukaryota > Metazoa > Chordata > Mammalia > Chiroptera > Phyllostomidae > Macrotus > Macrotus californicus. The sequence goes on from VMDR010003546.1 coordinate 16,465, forward strand.
GCGGCATTCATGCTAATGCGGATCGCTTCAGGTTCCAAAAGTACAACATGTTTACAGTCGTCGTAGAATCAGATTAAGTTGGCAGCCTGAGTATGTCTGTAAGTGGTTTTAGTTTACATTTCTTCTTCTAGCAGGATGTTTTGCATAATTTTGCTGATCTTGGGTTATTTATAGACTTTTTTGAAAAAACGGGGATGCATGAGAGTTTTCTATTCTAACTGTGGAAAGTGAAATCCGTTTCTGCAGTTAGAGAAACGGCAGGGCATGTGCAGCAGAGGGATATTTTATCTCCTGAAAATTAATTTCTCCGCGAGGTCATTTGATTACATTCCGGAGCATACTCTCCGGCCGCCAATAGCATACCCTGATAGCTGTCCTAGGACGTGTTGTTTTCCTTTGGTCGGTCACAAACGGAGTAAAATGAAAGTAATGATGCCATTTCCTCTGGGGCGCTCGGGGAGGGTGGATGCAGTGATCGAGTATTGTTTCAGACGTCCGAAGTGGGCTTGCGATGGTGGTTTTGTCCAACCCGCAGAAGCAGTGTTAGCTGGCGCCCCCAGCCTGCCCAGAAGCCGGTTGGCTGGACGCAGAGAGCCTGGGGGAGGGGCAGAGGAAGGATGGCCGCAGGAAGTTAGTGGGTTTTCAAGTTTGTCCTCACCTAAATAATAGTGTGATACTCAGGTGTTTATAATATTTAAACAAACAATCAGCTGCAAAACAGCATACCAGCTGATGGACTCCCTGTTTGATTTTCTGAGCTGACCTAGCATCTTTGGGTGAGTGAATGAGAGCTAAAGCCCGGCATGTTTGAAATCAGTAAGCCAGAGTTAGCACTCTGTGAAAGGGTTTCCCATAATATTTACTAGAACAGTTGGCTAAAAATTGCTCTGCTTTGCCTACTGAATGGCTGTGTAATTAAATCAGCCCTTGACAGCTACCTTGAGCACCTCCCATCTCTGTGTCGGCAGCTCCTGGAATTTGCATGGGTAAGTAGCACGTTCATCAGCGTAATGAGTGTGGAGTCCCAGTCTAATCGTCCAGGAGAACGTCGTTAATGAGACACTTCATTGTGCTTGGGGCTAAATATTTTAAACCAAACAAATCGAAATGGGGGGTGAAAACGGTAAGCGTAGTTTGGGCCACACGAAAGGCCCTATAAGTTGAGGGTGTGCCCTGATCCGGGTCCCGGGTCCCTCATGGACAGGTCCAAACCTCCCCTCACACCCACAAATGAAAATGGAGTGTTGAAATGGAAATTTCCAAGGTAGTAAATATGACCATTAGGCTGAGGCTTGGCGGAGTTATGACTGCTGAGTGCCACCGCCAAAGAGCAAATTTCTCTTTCTCTGTGTCTCTCATCTGTGAAAGCTGGAGGGGTCAGGGAGTGTTACTGAGGGGAAGGGGAGTTTGTTTTTCCCATATCTTCTAACCTTGCTTTCAGAGAACGGTCAGGCTGCCTTGCTTTCAAGAACATGCACTGTGCTTTCTCATGCTAGCCCCACTGAGCTGGTGAAGGACAAGGCTAGCCCTTTGGTCCCAGTAGAAAAGGCTGGAGATGCGGCTGACTGGCATGGTGGAGCTGGGTAGCTTGAACTCAGGATCGACATTATCGATCAGATCTTCACCTCCTTATTGCCCCATCCAAACTGGGTGAACTGGCTGCCTTGCCAACATTTGATACTCTTTGTTCTAACAATTCAAATCTGCCCCATGGATGGGGCGCCTGTTACACTTCCTCTCCTCCCCCAGTGGGTCAGATTGGGGTAGAATTTGAGACTTGCCTTTTGAAGGCCTTGCGTTTGAGGCGTGTGTTGATCTGTGTGCGTCTCAGCTAGCAGTGATTATGGGGGTTCGCACCCCACTGTGTAAATAACCTCAGAGTGAATGAAGAGACATGAAGGGACCCTTCAGGCCTTTACGTGGGAGTTGGAGAGGGACCACAGTGAATACAGAAATGCTTCCCAGTCATCCTGCCCTTTTTCTTTTGCATTTGAATTGGCCAGACCCGCCTACCCTGCTCTCCTAGGGAAAGTAAAGGCGCAGCCATTTTTTCAGCCTGTTCTGTCTCCTACAGCATGTTGCCCCTCCCAGCCCCTCCTCACATCTGTCTGACAATACCTTTCAGACACCCTCCTTCTTTGCTTTGATAGTCCTCCTGCGCCCCCCCCGCCCCCGTTACCCCACACACACACATACACACACCACCACCCCCAGCCAGGAAAGAGCTCAATGACGTATCTGTTGTTGGATTGATCTCTGAGTCCCACCAACTGGTGCATCTGGGCCTCTTAGCAGCAGTGAGCGTTTGTGGGTTCCTCTCCTCTCCTGGCCCTTAGGGGGAGTGGATCTGTCTGCCCCGCACTCAGTGGGAAGCCCAGGGCCAGGGAGCCTGAGAGAGGACCAAAGCTCCCAGGTAGAACCTGGAGGGTAGGTGGATCCCTGGTGCAAAGCAGCACTGGGCCAGATGGTCTGATTAAGTTTGTCAAACCTGTGAATGTGCTGGCAGTTACCTCACTCTGCCATTAGCCGACTCCCCCCCATGACCTTATCTTTTTCTAGAAGGATAGTATTGACAGATTCATCACAACCCACAAAGGTAAGAGGCCAAACAAGAAAGTAAGCTGATAAAACTTAGTTTCTCCCAGGCTGTGGCTTGAAGTCACACTGTTTCAGACCATCTGCTAGGTACCTGTAGACTACCTCAGCCTCATGCCTCCAAGGGGGCAGGATTTACCAGATGTCAAGGATCAGGAGACTGTCCCCACCTTGACCTGGCTACAGTTTGCTGTTGACATGGCATGCCCCAAACCAAGGAGGAAGATGCATTCAATCCACTGTACGGCAGAGGTGAGGAGTCCCTTGTCCTCCGCCCTGCCTGTTATACTTTTTCTCCCTTATCCAGTGAACATGAACAGTTTAAGGTAAAACAGTTGTGTTAATTTGACTGGGCTTTCATAATATAATACCACAGACTAGGGGGCTTAAACAACTGAAATTAATTTTCTCACAGTTCTGGAAGCTAGAAGTCCAAGATCAAGGTACCAGTGGGGCTGGTTTCTCCTGAAGCCTCTCTCCTTAGCTTGTTGATGTCTGTCTTCTTGCTGCCTATTCATATGGTTGTGCCTCTATGTGCACGTACTCCTAGTGTCTCCTACTCTTCTTATATAAGCACCAGTCATATTGGATTAGGGCCCCACCCTAACTGATCTCATTTTTGGTGTAATCACCTCTTTAAAGACCTTATTTCTGAATACAGTTATATTCTGAGGTCCTGAGGAATGGGACTTCACCATATGACTTTGGGGTGGGGGGATAGAATGCAGCACATAACACTGATCAGTGAAGCCTGGTCCTGCTTCAACTCTGCCGGACCAGCACCAGAACACTGCAGTAACCGCCGTGGTGTAGAGATTCTGCTGTGGCTTGTTCCTGCACATGTGTGTGTAGAACCAGGCACTGTCTCTCTGTGTGGGCGTATCATCAAGGAAATGCAGTAAGAGAAAGACAAGAATATGTTCAAACGTCACAAGAAGTCACCAGTGGCTATGAAAGTCTCAGTTGGCTTTCAGGTGTCCTGTGATACTAGGTGACTTCAGCAGCCCACCTGTCTGCAGGTGACTGTTGTAGGGGTAGGGTGAGTAAGAGTAGCTTATGGACCAGTGGGCTCCAGAAATCACCAGACAGAAATTGATACCTTCACTCTGGGCCTCTTCATCCAGTGGCTTTCTGAGCAAACTCCCTGATCTGTTCATAGATTTATTGGCATGATCCTCTCAGTGTCTTGCCAACAGTTATATGTAGATATATATTTAAAATCTGCCCTCTACATCACTGTCCCTGGAAGTTGGGAAGCCAACTTTATGTGGACTAGAAGAGGAGAATTTAGCCAGCTACTGCCTTGCATTTTAACTGCTGGTCTTTTCCCAGGAGGATATGTAAGCCATACTAGTTCTCTCTCCCTCTTGCCTTACTGTGGGACACCCTGACCCTGAGGTGCTAGGGGCCTGCAGGTTGACCTCTGACAGCTCTTTGTAAGTCCCTCCTCAGTCTTGTTGCAGTGAGGACCATTTCTCCCCTGAGGCACACACCCTAAGCTGAGACAAGAACAGGATTTCTAGGGGCCTACCTGAGAATGTCCAAGCCAAAAGCCTGGTGTTCCTAGAAACTGCCACTCAAGACAGAAACCCATGGATTAGTTGGGGGCAAGCCACAGGGGAGCTAAAAGCAACCCCTCAGCCCTTCATTACCTGCCAGCTCTCTGATGCAGATTACTCAAGTCCTTGTCTCAACAAGGTGATGGTGGAGAGTCAACGTGTCCCTGCAGAATAGTGGAGACTCCATTACCCTTTATAAGCCAGCCTGGGTTTTGATCTGAGATGAGGGAGAAGGTGATTGCTTCTGGGAGAGGAGATCAGAAGCCTGTTCCGTTGCAACAGTACAGCTGCCCTGTGCTAAAAGACTGCCCTCTGGGCAGCCTGCGTGCATCTATAGGTTCTCCCTTGGCTTAACAGGCAGGTTTCTACCAGTGGAAATGGATTCATAACAGTAGTAATCATAATACTCTTGTGTTCACTCAACCTGGCTCAACTTTTAAACTTCTTTGCTGAGCCGATCTCAACTCCTCCCTAAAGCCCTGGAAGGGCAGGTATTGTTGACCTCAGAGCATGGAACTTCTGGAAGGATTTCCAGGATTCAGACTCCAGCTCTTGGATGCCAATGAGCCTTCTATTGACTTCAGCTGCCTAATGCTTGTATTTGGATGCCAAGAAGAAGGGTAGTTTGGGAATTGGAAAACCAGGTGTTTTTCTGTTATTGTACTTGCTGTCAATTATAAAGGCAACGTTTGATTGCCTGCTGTGCACAGTGCCAGGCTCTGAGATCTTGACTCCTAGTCTTTCCAACCACTGGTTAGAAGGGCTATTGTGAGCCCCCTTTGCCTGTTGTCCATGAGATCCTTATAGGGAAAATGAAGAAACGTGGGCCAAGGGACACTCCCGCCCTGAATGGTAGGTGGCTTAGTAGAGTCACACCTCAAGTGTGCTATTCACAGGTCACTGTCATGTTGGGAGATGTATCGAGTTGCACACTTGGCCCTTTCCTCTTCCACATTATAAACAAGGATTTGTAAGAAGAATGGAATTAGTGGTAGGCTTCTCAAGTTTTCAGGTGGCAGATTTGGGAGGGAGAACATTTACGTTAATGGGTCGGTATCCAGAAAGATCTCAACAGGCTGGACTCACTCCAACAAGATGACATTTTAAAAAGATACATGTGGATAGGTGGCCTGACAGCAAAGTGTATGAAACAAGAGTTAGGGGTGATGCAGCTATCAGAAATAAAATGTCTAGATTGGCTCTTCAGTTGTGTTAATAGGAGAGTAATATCCAAAACTGCTAGGAGCGGCTCAGAGCCCATCTGTAACGTTCTCCCTTCTCAGTTCCACAGCTCAGGAAGAAAAGCAAGAGCTTAAGAGGACCCAGAGCCCAAGAGGAACATGAGAATGACATTTTGTGAGGAATGGTTGAAAAGACACCTGGGATTAGCCTGGAGAAAGATTCCAGGGAACAAATAGTTGGCAAAGTGTCCCGTGGAAGGGGCTCTGGACTGGTTCAAGGTAACACCCATAGGGCAGAAATCAGACTAGTGCGCAGCCATTAATTACAGAGCAGCTCCGCATAGGAAAGAACTGCCACCTGGTGTGCGCTGGAAAAGCACCGTCCGCTTATGGGCCTGCAGTGGAGAAGCCAGGCTGGGCAGTTTTCTGTCTGGAGTGCTGAGACAGTGACTACAGGCCCGGGAAGAGGGCCGACCTGTAGCGTTTCTGGCCTATCAGGAGTTTGTTACTCTGTCCCATTTTAGGGTCTAAGACCTGGATCCCTTTGATGGAAATGATGATTCTGTCATTGGAAGGCAATGCCCTTGGTGAAAATGACAGCTATATCAGGGATGAGGGGGCTGCCAGAGCAGAGCTGTGCCTCAGTGTCCCATTTGTAAATAGTTAGTACAACCTGCTGGGTTCCATGAACCTGAATTGGCCATGTTTAAGAACTGCCGTTTATAACAGTAAATGGAGTGCCTGTCTGTTCTCTCCTGCTGGCGACCTTAATAACCTTAAAAATGACCTCCTTTAAGTGATTCCAAGAAGAGCTTTGAAGGTAACTCCCAGTTATCCTGTAACTGATTGTTCTGTTTGTGGATTGTCCTGGCCTTTATATTCTGGGGGGCTTTTTTTATTGAGGTGAAATTCACATAACGTAAAATTAACCATTATAAAGTGAACGTTTCGGTGGCATTGAGTACATGCGCAATGCTGTGCAACCGCTACTCGGGTCTAGTTCCAGAGGCTTCATCACTCTAAGAGAAAACTTCCTACCCATTAGGCAGTGATTTCCCCTTTGTCTCCCCCAGTCCCTGGCAACCACCAGTCTCTACGGACTTCGTATTCCAGACAATCACATGAATAATTCATACAACACGTGACCTTTTTTCCTGGCTTCTTTCATTTACATCATCCAGTTGCAGCATATATCAGCGCTTCACTCCTTTTTATGGCTGAATAATATTCCATTGTGTGTGTGTATAACAGTGTTTATCCATTTATCCGTTGATGGACACTTGGGTCGTTTCCACCTTTCAGCTATTGCAAAGGGTGCTTTTACGAACCTTCGCATACAAGGATTGGTTTGAGTACCTGTCATTAGTTCTTTTTGGTCTATACCTGCTAGTGGAATTGTTGGATCATATGGTAATTCTATGTTTACTATTGTGAGGAACCACCAAACTGTTTTTCATAGAGGTGGCACCATCTTACATTTCCACCGACGGTGGCCAAGGGTTCCAATTTCCGTTTCACTTTGTTTTCTTTTGTTTTGCTATATACTCATCCTAGCAAGTACAAAGTGGTATCTCATTGTAATTTTGATTTCCATTTCCCCAGTGACTAATAATGTTGATCATCTTTTCATATGCTTGTTGGCTGTATGTGTATTTTCTTTAGAGAAATATCTGTTGAAGTCCTTTGCCCATTTTTTGATTGGGTTGAGCCTGCCTGTTTTTGCTAGAACAGTGTAAATATTGCATTTAAAAAAAAATCTTAAGCCACCTGTTTGCTGAGAACTTAGGCCACCTACTTATTAACTTGACACCTGCGACGAGGAGGGAGAACAAGGTGAAAGGCTGGCAAAGCGCCCCAGAAGGACCCGAGGGCTCTGGGAGAGCTGGCCCACTGTCAGTGTCCGTGCCTCTGTCCTGCGAGTCATCCTGCAACTCTCAGCAGCAGATTCTAGGAAAGCTGTTCACATTTGTTTCTGGAAGGACTCAGGCTCCTGGGCCACGGTGTCTGCCCTTTCACCTGTGTTTCTTCTAGGTATTGCAACATCCAGCAGGCCTCCTCTTGACTCCGAGCTGGGGAAGTGTGCCCATGTGCCCTGACCTGCTGGCCTAGGGTCTGGAGGACAAGGCTCACAGCCTTACCCTCAGAGCAGGCTCTCTCTGGCCAAAGCTGCAAAGAACTGAGAAAGGAGGGCTGGATGCTTCTCCAGTGGGGCTGGGTCCAGCGGGTGGTCAAGCCATGCCCCCTTGTTCCCTCTGGCTCCATTGCAAAGAAATGGAATTGTAGAAGCCAGTTCTGCTTTGTCAAGCAGCTCAGCCCCCTCAGAAATCAAAAACTAATTCTTCTTCATTCTGGGAAGAAACTCTGTACAAAAGGGGAAAAGAAAGCCAAGAACCCAGAGGCCCACTGTCCTGTTCCCTTGAGTAAATCTCCCACGAGACGCCCTCCCTCTGCTTTTGGCTACATTGCCCAGCCAAAGGGTGGATGGATGGATGGATGGATGGTCCCAACCTGAGACAGTGCACAAAGACGAGCAGGCACTGCCTAGCTGTGTGGCGTGGTTTGAAAAGATGCCACCTCCCCGCATTGTGAAATGCTCCAGAAGAGCCATACTTCTGGGTCTTGGAAGCTTTTGTCTCTTCACAATTTGTTTTTATTTTTCCTTATTAAAAGGCATGTACTCCTTAGCCAGGGTTAACTAAAGATTTATCAGGTAATAGTCAGGTTTTACAAAGAAGTGTTGGATGAAACATAGAACAGATCCTAGTAGAAAATAAAGTTGCCCCAAACACTCCCACTGATTTTTTTTTTTTAATTGAGGTGAAAGTCACATAACAAAATCATTTTAAAGCATGCAATTCAGCGGCACTGAGTCCATTCACAGTGTTGTACAGCCATCACTTCTAAGTACTTTGAAGACGTTTTCATCACCTCCAAAAGAAACCAATTAAGCAGTGACTCCCCACTCCCTTCTTCCCCCAGCCCCTGGCAATCACTAACCCAGCTTCTGTCTCTGTGGCTTTACTATTCTGGGTATTTCAGACCAATGGAATTGTACAGCCTGTGACCTTTTGTGCACCATTGTTGGTTTTTGAACACCCCCACCGCAATCTACTGAGGGCATAAACTTTTGAAATATCCAGAATAAATGAAAACTCCCTGCTTGAAGTAACAGTTGAAATGTCCCACAAAAGTATTTTTCCATCTTTATAATGATGTCTCTGTCCAAAGCAGAGTACTAGGTATTGCAGTGGACTCTGCCCGTCAGGATGGACAGGACCCGAGGGGCGGGGGTAGGGGTAGGGGTGGGGGGTTGGGGAGGCCTGGGATCCTGCAGGCTGCCAGGGACCAGGTGGAGGGGACAGCAGCTTGCACGTGGCCATCACTCTGTGGGGCTGCAGGAAGGCCCGGCCCTTCCCCAACAGGGACTGCTCAAATCAGTCTCAGAGGAGCCCGCTGCCTCTGACCACACCTTGTGTGTGTGGCTCAGGAAAACTGAAGTGCATCTGCCAAATTCAAGATACAACCCTGACTGTTCCGGGCTTTTCTTTCTGCCTTTCCCTAATCGCATCTGGGCGTGCTCTCTTAAAGGGGAAGTGGTGCGTTCTGACTGGCCAGGGCCCTCCTCCAGGAGCCAGGAAACGGCTCCCACAAGTCACATTGCCCAGCGTGTCACAGGCTCAGCCTCCTTATCCTAACGGCAAGGCTGCCTCCCGGGATGTGTAAGTGTGAGCACAGGGCACGTTGGCCACACAGGATGGCGTGGGGCTGGGCTCAGGTCACAGAAGAGAGAGTGGCAGGCGGAGCATGCTGTCAGCCCACGATCCAGTTAGTGAGCCTGAGCTTTAGCTGAGACGGTGCTCCTGGGCTGTGAGCTGGTGCCAGAGCAGAGAGGGCTGAGGCGTGGAGTGGGGAGAGGCGCTACCTCAGAAAGAGGTCAGGAGTAGGAGGCTGGGTTGGGGACCAGTCTATTTTGGACAGCCCTTCTGGAGGCGCAGCCCTGGGGGCCTGGGAAGGAGTGGAGTGGAAAATTTTATAGCACACCTGTCATAGCACAAGGAAGCCAGCTGTAGTAAACCTCACCACCTTGTCACCCCCCGCTTCTCCGCCTTTATGTGCAGTTCCAAGTATATGCATTTATCTCTTTGGCAGTTATTTTTCTTTGTCATTTGTATATGTTTATGTTAAGAAATGTTTCAGGTCTCTTTTAGTCAAACTTTAAAATTGCTTGAAACTAGTGACCTGTGTTTTTCCTTCTGTCCTGTTCGTGGATGATCCTGGGTCCAGTGTGTACACACACTGGGCCCGAGTAAACCATGGTGGCCGGCTGCTGGCAGACTGGCTGGCCCGGTGGGATGACTGGCAGTGTACCTGGCCTGTTTCTAGCTTGGGTTGAATTTCCTGTGTGCCCATGGAGAAACTAAGGGGAAAGCTCACACACATGCACACATGCAGTCAGTCACTCACTCAATGCCACAAGTGAGTGACTGGTAGGAAAACAGACCAATCCTATATTTTGTACTCCTTTCTGCACCAGGTACTTGTTTGTAGAGTTGTGATAGTTGCTCTTAAATCATGTGTAAAAAAAAAAAGCTTTGTTTTCATCAAAGTAACTCAGACCTTTTGCTTCTAAAGAAGGAGCAGAGAGAAACTGAAGGAGGCTGGAGGGGGCGGGGAACGTGTGTGTCTCTGCTGGCATATATTGACAAGGCACAACCACACCCTGTTTCAAGACAACTTCCTGTTTGCCACTGCCAACTGCCACTCCAAAGAGAACAGAAATGGTTCCGTTATTAGTGGCTGCTATGGGACCACGACAGCCTGTGGGGTGAGTGGTTGTGAGTGACACTGTGAGTCTAGCAGTGAGGTGAGATTTTGCACCTTCTATTGTAGGAGATAATGGCCCTGCAGTCTGAAATTGGAGGTCGGTATAGATAGAAATCAAGCAGCGGTGGCCTTTCCTTGCTCAGCTTGTGTTCCTTAAACAGTATGCTCCAGGATCTCGTAAATGAAGTAGTTTTAATTCAGGGGCAAGGAGAAGGCAGAGGACTGACCACTTAGGAGAGCTACTACTTGTATTTTGTTTTAATGTACATTTTCAAGTATTTGGGGAGCTTATGTGAAGTGCCTGCTGTGAGTTGGCACTGCGGTAGCCACCTTCCACGTGTTATCAATCCTTACAACACTCATTTCTTCAACAGTGAAGATGGTGCGTGCCTATCAGGGTGAGACCCTGGGCTAAGAGCCAGGGATGAGAGACTGAACGAGACACCTGCCCGCGAGGAGCACTGGAGCGTTCAGTGACAGGATGCCTGACCCAGTAAACCAACGATCACATGTGATGTGTGCTAAGATTTGGCCCTCATTCTACTGCAGGGGCACCTTCCCACTTATAATTCTGATGTAGGCATTATTGTTCCCATTTTTGCACGTAAGGAAACTGGAGCTCATGGGGTTAAGTTATTTGCCCAAGTCACAGAGCTAATGAGTGACAGAGCTGGGATTTGAGCCCAGATCTTTCTGATTCCAAAGACTGCAGTGTTAGGTCCCTGTTTCTCGTGACTTCCAAAGCTGGTGCAGAGCATGAGAATCACCTCGGGGCCTTTTAAAAAATACAGATTTGGGGGCCCTAGACCTACTGTCCAAAGAGTGAGGAGCCCTCTGCTGCACTAGGTGGCCTCGGAGGTACAAGTGTGGTTGGTCTGTGTCCTTTCTCTACCTCATGCCTTGGATAAGGATCCTCCCTCCCTTCCTTCAGGTATGGGCAGGACATGCCTGTGACAGGGACAGGGCTTTTTAATGTGCTTAGCCTAAGGCTTCTGGGTAAAGGCCACTGATATTGCTTGTCTCAAGACAGTATTGGGAAGAGTCAGTCTAGCTGTTCAGGCATTTTAGACATTGGGAAACCCTGTTCATGTATCTTTTCCCCAAAGATCCCTCAGACTGTGCCTCCCTCTTCATGAAGCTTTGGCTGCCTGGTGCATCTGTCCTTTTAGTGCCCCTAGGGCCAGGATGATGTCAGCTGTGCCATCCTCAGGTAGAATCTAGTATCTATTCCTAAAAATGGAAGCCACCACTTTTCACCTAAGTTGTGGTGGCTCCTGTGTTTAAACTTGTGTGACTTGTGCAGTGTGTATGTTGGATGGTTGTGACGGGAGGTCACTCTGATGGAGGAGTTTAGGCCAGTGGAATTCCTTGTCAACTCCTCCACTCCATGTTGGTTCTGGACACATGGGAACAGCTAGGGCAATAAAAAGCCTGATGTTAAGAGGGTTGCAGTGTCCCATAGAGCAGGAGGGCTATTCATTTGCCTCAGATCCTTCAGGCAGCAGCTTGCCTCCTGAGGGGTAGGTAGCCTGCTCTCCACTGCTCAGGGTGACAAAATGTGGCCAGTCCAGGATCTGGGCAGTATCTCCCGCCCCAAGGGAACCCTCTGCAATGACAGTGTCTCTTTTATCACCCCCATTTTATCTCAGTGCCTGGCACATGTTAAGTTCCAAGAAAATGAGCAAATGAATGAGATTTGACTTAACATGTTTTTCTCTCCTTCCTACCTTTGTATTTGCACCTACTTTCTCCCCTTTGCTCTCTCTGGTTAAGCACGCGATAATGGTTTTTGTTGTTGTTCGTTTGTTCTTTCCTTCTTTGAGAGAGAGGGAGAGAGAGAAACATCCATTTTTGTTGTTCCGCTTATTTATGCACCCATTGGCTGACTCTGGTATGTTCCCTGACTGGGGATCGAACCCACACCCTTGGCAAATGGTGACATCGCTCTAACCGACTGAGCTACTCAGCCAGGGCTGTTTGTTTTTCATCTTTCTCTTGTAAGGACTTAAACAGCTTTAACAAAAACAAAGCCTATTAAGCAATCCATCCTATATCCTTCCCTTTTTTTCATCTAAGTACATGATATATTCTTATATATAGTACATGTGTATTAAATGTTTTATGTTTTTATAAAGTGGTGATTGGTATTAACATATTTTTGTGATACTTTTAATTGTGTTTTTCTTTCTTGTGTATTTGGATTTTCGTGTATTTGGGGACCTGATGTGGGTTGGCACAGTGGTAGCCACCTTCCACGTGTTATCAATCCTTACAACACTTCACCAGTGAAGATGGTGTGTGCCTATTAGGGTGAGACCCTGGGCTGAGAGCCAGGGATGAAAGACGGAATGAAACACCTGCCCTTGACATTTCCTTAAATTTGAAATAACCCTCCTATCTCTCATTTTCAGTTGTTTTATTATAGACCATTCAGGTTAATTTTGGTGTTTTATTACTATTGTATATAGTGATGCTGAGAATACCTCTGAAATTTTTTGGAGGAGGGAGGTATTTCCTCGGGGTCTGTTTTCCAGACTAAAATTACCAGATTACCAAATGAAGGCTAAAAGTGTGTTTTAGTTCCAGTTGTTATTGCCAGGTTGCTCTCCAGAGAAGCATCTCCCCTTGAAAGTCCCCACAGCAGTATGTGCATGTTCTGTTTCCCCACAGGTCTATACTTGCTGTTTTTGTTTGTTTGTTTGTTTGTTTGTTTTGGTTTGGGGGTGTTTTTTTAAGCTAAGTTAGGTGTCTAATGAAGACATCCTTAGGAGCTGATGGCAATATTTTGGGGGTCCTGGAAAGTCCCTAGGACTCCCCAAATCCTACCTAGTGGTGGTTGGTGCCACAAATTTGCACCTGAGAATAGACGACCAGTAGAAGAGTAGGCATGAGGTGGAATGCTTCTACCAAGGGGGAGAGATAAGGAGGATCCCATGTTTCTAACTTCAGAGTTATGTTCTGGGCCAGTTCTGAAAATGGGAAACACTTTGTGAGGAATCATTTTAGAGGTTTGGTGCTAAAGTGCAGAGGAAAGAGAACATCCCAGCAGTGTGACATGGTAGAAATGGTACTGGCTCCAGGGCCAGGCAAGCCTGGGCCCTTCTCCCAGTTGCTGAGCTCTGCATGACCGTGGTCTTGTTTCATAGTTTTGCTGAGCTTTAATTTCCCGTCTGTAACAAGGAGGCTAACAGTACTCACTTGTGGGGTTGTTGGGTAGATGACATGAGCTGGTAAGTGTAAAAGTAGCTTGCACAGTGCCTGACACATAGTAGGCACTCAAGAAATGCTGCTTCTCTTCCTGACCTAATGAATGGGCTCAGAGTGACCAGATAACCAAGAAACCAACCCAGAGCCTGGGGGATTTAAGATCTGAGCATGTGAGCCACCGGCCCACACTGGCATTTGTCAGAATGCCCCACGCAGTACATGTTACCTGGCAGTGGGTGGGAGGTGAAGGAGAAAAAGAAGACCTGGTATGAGCTGATTGGTGACAGGCACCCATGCTGTAAGGAACACCTGCCCAGCCACCCAGGCCCTGGTATCTTAAAGAGGCACTCCAGCCAGAGGAGGGAGTGAGTGTGCCCGAGAAGCACACAAGCGCTCCTGGCACACAAACTGCTTGGCATGCTCTGCCTGCCACTCCCGGCCTGCCTCAGTTACTTGACTTCCCTGTGTCTTCATTCCCTCCCCTGCTGAGGAAGGTGGATTCAGTAACCCTCCTCTGACCACCGTGGCACTATATAATATCTGAGTACAGTTGTGGCAAATGAGACCACAAGCTCAGATTCTAGCCCCTGCTTCTCCACTTAATAGCGTTGTGGCTTCAGGCAGGTTTCTCAAATGCAGTTGGCCTCAGTTTCCACAGCTACAAACTGGGGAAACACCTCCCCCACCAAGTGGTTCCTACATGGTTCCCCTTGCTAAGGTCTATGCTCTGTCCCTCACCCCCCAACTCCAGTTACTTTTGGAAGAAGGTCCTTGGAATTCCTAGTTGTCCTTTATGGAAAGCATCCTGACCACAGCTCCTAAAGCAGATACAATTCATTGATAAAATAGAACCTGACTAATGATTTGCCAAGTACCTGCCCTCAGGGACAGAGGCTGAAGGAGACTCAGTGCTGTCCATGAGAACACCAGGTGCTAGTGTAAGCCTAAGGGGGCCTACCCACCATGGTGGGCCACAAGTGACCGTGGTGCTCCAATTCTGTTGGGAGGGCATTGGCCCCTTAAAAACCATGTTGGAAAATTCCCAACAAGTTCTTTCTAAAACTGGAACAGGGCACCACATTGGGTATTGGCATCCGGTTCAACCATTCACGAGGCGTCTGTGCTGAGGTTTTAAATGCAGGACATTGATACTGTGAGTATGAAAATATCTCAGTGAATAAGCAGGGGGAAGGTGAGGGCTCTGAATTTTTACTGAAACGGAATTGCTTGAGAACCTGGTGGATTTTATCTGTGGAAAATAAGGAGAGAGAACTGTGGAGACACCAGGGCTCCCCAACCTAACAGATTTTTAGAATGCCGAGAAGTGGGGTCTCCAAGCACCCGCTCAGTGGGTCTCCAGGACTGTGCCCTGGGGTCACACGTGGGTGGTTAAGGTGTAGATGGTCAAGCAAGGTCTTTGGACAGCCAGCTGCTGAGCCTGTGGTCTGGACTTTTCTGTGGTGGAAACGTAAAAAAGTAAAAGGATTTTTTTTTTATTTTGGTCCTGCGGTCCCCAACTCTCAGGTTGACATCATAGGCTGTGGCACGGGGCTGCCGATTGGTACCAAAAAGCTGCCCAAACACCGTGTTTCTTTCCTCTCCCTAGAGGAGTCGGGTATGCTGCTGAAATGCCCAGTCACAGGAGGGGGCCACGGGCTCTTCCGGGTGATTCCCGTCCACTGCAGCATCTTCTGGCATTTCAAGGTAGTAGAACTCAGAGTTAAGACCACAGGCTCTAACATCATGACCAGATCTGATGTTTCCTAGCTCCATGACCTTGGGCAATTCATTCCTCTGAGCCTCAGTTTCCTCATCTGTAGAGTATAGAAAATAATAGTACCTCTCTTAGGGTATTGCAAGAATTAAATGCTGTAAGGTGAGTCAAGTGTTCGGTAGCATGCCTGGCACATAGGAAAGTCTTAATAAATTCGTATTATTATTGGCCAAAGGACAGAAGGGGTGAGACCAGGGGATGGTGATCCCTGAGCACTCACTGAGGTTGTGTTTGATAGAGCAGACACTTAATTCTGCATGGGTGTCCTGACAGTGGTTTTATGTTTCACTTCAGTAGGTAAGTGGTACCCATATTCAGCATTAGCACAATAGATTGGTTTGAGCTCTCTGTCACACAGTCTGGAAAGAAATGTGTTGCATGAGCTATAAACTACTGCAACCTTTTACTATACCTCAAAGAAATGATCCTAAATCACTTTTTAAATAAATTGTTTTTTCTTAAAGCTAGACAGTAAGTAGATAGTAAGAGAGTAGCTAAGTAATTTAGAGGATGTCAATGGCTGAGTATTACCATTTCAAGTGACCTGTATATGGGAGCTAGAAATGTGTAAATGGCATAATGTCAGCTGAAAAAGAACCGTCCGAAATAGCAATTGATTACAGTCTAATGTACAAACGTTACCACATCTATGGACGTTAACAAAGAGTGAGAAAGTTTGGAGGGACAGACTCTTTTTCTCCAGAATTGCTTCAGTCTATGAAATATTTTAACAGTGAATAAAGAACACAATGTTCTATAAAGTGTCTCTGGGCAGGGCAAATGAAATTTAAATAATTATAAGGATATGTCTAAGGTGTTCCCTTGACCAAAACAGGGAGACAAAAAAAAAAAAGAGTAAGCCCAAAGTAGGTGAGGGCTTCTACCAGAATGATTGCGAAATAAATCTGGAACACTTTACTCAAAGACGTTCTACCTGCACAGCAACATCTTTTTACAAAAAACTAAGACCCTATCACCAGCCCACCCCACCTCTCTGCCAAAAGTCAAAACCCTGCAAGTAATCCACAGACAGATCTTTACAGACTAGGGAAACACAGATTGAATAGGAACTGGATCTTTCTGGGGGGAAGAATCTCACTCTGCCTGACCCAGGACCAGTTCTACCCATTTTCAAAAGCCTAACCGAGTGGAGTGTGAACCCACCTCTGAGTGAAGCGCTCATCACTCTGGCCACGGTCCCGCTTGATTCTCACCAGCACTGGTGACTGTCCAGCTAGGTCTCCGTGAAGCTCAGTGGACAGAAGTACAGATCCCTTTGTGAGATATCTTGAAATAGTGGTAGATGTAGTTCAGTCTGAACAACGTGAAACAGTTTCACAGGTAGGAAACGCTTTTTTAACCTGCTTGTTATAATCTAAAATCACACACACACAATGGAGGGTAAAGGGCTATCTTCAAGTTTTGATGAGTAGTCTCTCATATGCCACTTGTTTTTCCGGTTGGTCATTCGTGGAACTAAACTATAAAACCAAGAAAAACTCTTATCCATTGATTTAATTTCTTGTGAGTTTAGCAGCAGGATCACTACCCAGAATTCTCTGGGAAGGTGATTTTAGAATGGCTGGTCTAGCCCATTCATTTTGTCCTTAGTGGCATCCTTCCTTGTGATTCGTCTTTGTTTATTTGTATTATTTTAAACTCTTAGTGTAGCAAAATAAAATTTCTTTTTGTTATCAAGGCTTATCTTCCCAGCAGAACTGAGGAATATTTCTGCACCTCCCACCCCCCACCTCTCCTAGCCAGCTTGAGCAAGTGACAGCAAGTGAGTGAAGGAAGACTGCAGACAAATCCAAAACAGTAGTGGTAAAAAGCAAAGTCTTATTTTAGTTTTGGAAACCTCTGCCAAAAAAGAAATTGCTAAGCAAAACATTTCTGAAGGGCAGAAAGATTTGAAGTGAGACGACTTGGTTCTAGTCTCAGCATTCTCTCTGGCTAGCTTTGCCCTGCAAGCTGGTAACAGAGGACCGCTCCACCTGGTAACTTCAACAGTCAGCAAGGAGGTGCAATGAGCTGACTTTTAAAATCCAGTTCTAACCTTCAGTGATTCTAATTCCTGTACTTGCTAGTTTCCTGGTTCCAAATCTTGGTCATAGTACACCTCGTTTTCTGCCTTCCTGAGAAGTGGTTAGGCCCCATTCTTTGTGTAGCCATTGGCCCTGACCTTGGCGGGTCACCTCGCCTTTCTAGGTCTTCTCTGGCCAGTCAGGCGTGAGGAGGGTAGAGATGCCTGGCTGCTTCCTGCCTGTCTCACCGGGGTTGTAAAGGCCAGTGCAATTTTACAAAGGCTGAATTCCTCCAAGGAAGATCTGCCTGAGTAAAATATTTCAGTACTTCAGCTGTAATTAGTGCTGTAAATTCAGGAATCATGAGGGATGAGAAAAGAAGAAGCAGGTGTAAGTATGCCTTGTATTTATGATAATGGAGTGGAAAGAGGCCTTAGAAGCTATCTAGGGACCCACTTCATTTACAGATAAAGACATGGAAACTGAGAAAGTTTAAGTGGTGAACCTCTAGGCCTTAAGACTGCCAATGTGGTATGGTTGGAGCTGGAGCCTCGATCTCCTGCCTCCAAGTCCACGGTTCCTTCTGCTACATCGAAACAGAGGCCCTGGAACTAGTGCTTGGTTTCCAAAACCTTCAACAGGATGGCTCTGGAAACTGAGCATGTATGCACGGTCTAGTCTGATTTGGTGCAGAAAAATTACCTCTAAACTCATTCATTGTAGGCAACATATTAACACTGGTCAGGCAAAAATACCCAGCAATCACCTGACCCTCAAAAATCCACTTTTTCCTCCAATTCTCACTTTATCAGAGGACTAGTCAGTCTGCTTTGAGACAACCTGGTAGGAGCTAGTGCAAGGGAGCACAGAGAAACACCGCAGTCCCATTTCAGGCGGCCAAGGTTAGTCTGGCTTTCTTCGCCTAGATCGGGTGCCTGGAACAGTGGCCAGAAGTGTCTCACTGGTGACAAAACCCTGAGACTCAGCGTGGAGACGGAGGGAGAATGTGGTCTGCCAGCTTTGCCTCCCACCTTGTTCATGTTGTGTTCAACCCAGATTTCCAGACTTGTGATCTCTAGTTCTTCCCTTCAGGACATTTGTTATCGTTTCATTTATTAATTGAACACATATTAATTCAGCACTAACTATGCATGGAACCCTATAGTAAGCACAAAAGGACCAGAGAGGACTTAGGATTCCAGAGCCTTTGTGTTTGGGGGGTCTAGGATTCCTTCTGTAATGGTGTACAAAGTTGGGCATGTATAAATGTGCATTCTTCTTGGGAGAGGTCCTTTGATCAAATCTGTTACCCTGTAACAATTAAGAACCACCTCCAGGGTGGACACTGGAACTTTACTTCATATCCTGCTGCCCCAGTCAGGTGCCCTCATCCTAGTTCCAGTCCAGACCGCAAGGCTAACTGGGCACGAACAAGTGAGGCATGTCTGCCCAGAGCTCTGGTATTTTCTCCTGCACCTCAGGAAGCTGTGGGTTGGCTTCTCATCTGGGGATTCTGCCCCAAGCATTGATGTTGTCCCCTTGCATGTCCTGGCTTAGACCTCAGAGAAACCTGGAGAGGCCACAGGTATGACATGTGAACAGATGCCGGCCACTCCTGTCTCTTGAAGACTTTTTCATTCAGCCCTTGCCGGTCCTTCTGACCATAGTGACCCTGCTGCGGGTCTAGTTCGAGAATTTCCTACTTATTCTCTTGAGAGTCCTGCCCTGCCCACTGTGCTGAAGGACCTTGTAGTCTCTGAGCAGCTGCCTGGGATCACTTTGGGTCTATGGTTATCCCCACTGTGTTCAGGTGACACCTGGTGTCCTCTCTGCTAGTCCTGTGGTAGTTGTTTTGCAGAAGGAAGGCCTGGTAAACGGCTCTGGTGAAAACCTTGGTCTGGTTTGGCATGTCATTTAACACAGAAATTCAGAATGTCATTGCTAGTTAGTGGGAGAGGAACGGATGTCAAGACAAACAGTAGTCAGGAGGCAAAGAAAAGAGGTTTAAATAAGTGTATTTTCACGTTAAGTTACTGATTGGAGTTTCCACTGGTATTTGTGGAAACATCATTTTTAAAGTTATAATAAAGAAGTTAAATAAAGGCAATTTCTCACTCAGAAAAAAAAAGACAAACCATAGCTCAGAGCTGAGGCTCAGGGAGGCAGACAGCGCAAGATAAGCTCTTTCTCTTTGCTTGTTGTATGTGAGCGTGGCATGAGCGTGTGAGAGACTCGCATGCTACAAATGATGTGCTGAGTTCTGTTCTTTCTCCCTCTGCAGAGAGAAGACATGCTTCAATGTGCAGACCTTCTCCCTCTCCAGCGTCTCCACCCTCCAATTCCAGGACATCACTAGTACAGGTGAAAACAAAAGCCTGTCTCAGCGGCCATAACTCTGCCAGCAGCACCTCAAAGCCATTCAAAACGCCCAAAGACAATCTACTTACCTCCAGCAGTAAACAGCACACAGTCTTTTCTGCAAAAGGATCAAGGGACAAACCATGGTAAGTGTCCGGTGCTGGCAGCCAGCAGCTCTCTGTCCTCACTCATCGCCCCTGTCACTGCAGGGAACAGTGTTTACCCTCTGGCTTAGCTCTCGGATGTCTTGTCTAAGGAGGGCAGGGACAGAAAACCCACATGATGGGGTGAGGAACCAAAACATTGGAGGGAACACAGGACCTTAAAGTGCCATACGTGGGACAGGAGAACTTTTCTGCTCCTAAGAGCTGAGCCAAGTTGTGTCTAAGAAAAGGGTACTGGGGAAATATTCCTCGTTGGTACGGTCACCTCTCAATTTTCCACCCCAGTGAAGAGAAGCTGTGGTATAAATCATCAAAAGCACAGTCAGTCTGCTCAGCAGGGAGGCAGGCCCCCTGCACAGCCTCCCTCCTGTGAGCAGCTAGGTCTCCGCTCCTGGAACAGCCGCCAGCAGAGGCAGGTGATTGGGAGCTGACCACCAGAGGAAAAGAGCAAATCCAAAGAGAATGGCACCCCTTTGATGGGTGGGACACAACTGGTTGCAGGTGACTGAAAAATCAGAGGCTTTTAATTCATTTTTTTATCTCAGTCTTCACGAAAAAGTCAGAAAAGGTTACCTGTGGAATGGACAGACAGGAAACTAAAGTGAAAATAAGGACAGGAAGCAGAAGATGAATACAGGCAGACCTCAGGGATATTGTGGTGCCAGACCACCACAATGAAGCAAGTATCACAACAAAAGCGAGTTATAATCTTTTTGATGGTAGAGGATCTTGCCTTCAATTTGTACAAAATGCAAAGTCTGTGAAGCGTAGTGAAGCAAAGCACAGTAAAACAAGGTATGTCTGATGCCTGTATCTTCAAATGCTGAGGGACCCAACTTGGACCACTTAAGGACGGCCTTATTATAGGGTCCCTAGCTTTATCTTTCAGGGATCATTGTGGAGTCTGATTTATATTTAAAAAGAAAAAATGTTCTGTTTATTAGTGATAGTTAATTTTACTTAAGTTCATACCTAGAAAAGCTGGGGACTGAAATCAAGTGTCAATTGGTTTGTCACTGCACACTGGAAATTATGATGACTTTATTAAGAACTAATTATGCTGGATCAAGTAAAGAGCCTTGTGACAGAGTGGAAAGGTTTAGCCACAGCTGTCAAGGAGGGGAGTCACCCATCATGCCGGGTGACTTGTGGGCCTTGTGGACAAGCTTTGCTTTCTTCTGATCATCAGGATCTCAGGCCCAACCTATAGGAGAATGTAGCTGGTTAGGGAAGACCCAGAGTGAGAGTGACAGTGGCCTTGGTGCTGGGCCTCTTGGAGTGAGTCTCCCTCTAACTGGTGACCTTGGAAAGCACTTGAAGATTGTTTGATGAGGTAACATCAAGTGTCCTGATGTAAGCACGAGCTCCAGAATTACTGCCTGTGTACAAATCTCAGCTAGGTGACTTCAAACAAGTTGCTCGATCTCGGTTGCCTCAGGTTTACGCATCTGTAAAATGGGCTAATGATCGCTCTATCTCACAGGATTATGCTGAGGATTCAGTGAGCTACTTTTTATAAAATCAGCAAGTGCAATGTCTGAAGCAGAGTACATATTTGATAAATATTTGAGATAATCTTACCACAATCCTGGGTATCACATGTGCCCAAGGACAGAGCTCCTGTAACTGAGATAAAGGTCGAGAAGTCAAATATCTCTGAAAAAGCAGAGAAATGGCTCTGACTGACTGAATCTGAAAATGGAAAAGGGTAAAATCACTCAGAGCCAGAAGTGAGCTACAGAGACACCAAACGAGGAACGCCGGGCAAGGGGCTCAGGAGGAATAAGCTGAACGGAGACTCCGAGGTCACAGAAGATCATGAAATGAAGACAAGAAATGACCGATGACAAACATGGCCCCAGGGGGATGAGACTTGGCACCAAGAATCTTCCCGGGAGGCAAGCCTTTGGGGAGACCACTAGGGCTAGGTCAGTCTCCACCTTTGATTCAACTACCTCAACACACAGTAAGACCTGTTGTGGGCAAGGCCCCTTCAGCTAGAGGCAGAAGGTAGTTATGAAAGAATTTGAAAAATCTACCCAGGGCCCAAAGGAAAGCAACCAAAGTGCAAGGAGGGAAATAGCTCATAAGAAAAAGACTCCAGAAATGAGAGCACTTGCCTCGTGTGAAGAACAGAAAGCCAGTGGGCAAGCAATTTACCTCCCTTGAAATAGATAGATATTCTGAAGACACCCAGGGGTAGACCACAAAAGAAGCTCAGGATTGATTGCAGCGGTCTCCTACCTAATCTCACCTCCAGTCAGCCAGTCTATAATCCCCATACCCACCATCACAGACACATGCTGGGAAGGCCGGCAAGATTTGGCTTGGAGACTTACAGGGCTCAGCCTCAGTTCAGGGAAGCTTCCCCAGAGAGCAGTGTGGAAGAATGGACACAGAGCTAGAGGCAAGAAAAGCCAGTTCAAGGAGCACCCTTCTAGTGTCTAGATGGGATGCTGCCTGGTTCATGAATTGCTTAATAAAGCTGATTTAGATCTTTTAAAAAAAGAGAAGAAAGGAAAAGCCAGTTCAAGTCCTAGTTTGGTCACTAGCTTCCTGTGTGACCTTGAACAAGTTACTTCTTTGAGTCTCATTTCCAAGCCTGAATATTTTGTAATTCTAAGTCATAATATTCCCTCAAAAATTCTCAAAGCTTCCTGAATTAAGAGTTTAGCCCCTCAGCCCCACATAAGGGGCTCCTTACAAACTGCCTCCAAACCCCTAATCCAATCCTGATCATTCAATACCATCCCATTACTCCAGCTTCCCCAGTACATCTTCCCCTGATACCTTTGCCTAGAATATCCATCTGTCTTTCCTCAACCACTTAATGAGCATCTATTATAATACTATGTGTCAACTCTACAATAAGCACTGGGGTTATACAGGGCCCACTGATGTTACCCACGGAACATTTATGCCAATAGAAAAAAGCCTGGATACAGTTCAGGACCAGGTACACAATTGTCTTCATCCTCTACTCACTTCCTCAACCAGGCATTCCTAGTGCAACACACAACCTGTACATCTGCACATTGCAGCCCTGGGGATGCAAAGTTAAATAAGACAGACACTGCCTTAGGGAGTCTGTAAAAAGAGACATAAGTGAACACGGAGTACAGTGTGATAAGAGCTGATATTGGAAGCACAGAAGAAGGTCACCTAACCCAGGCTGAAGACTCAGAAAAGGTTTTCAGAAGAGCTAAATTTGAAAGATAAGTAGAAATGAGCTACACAAAGAAAACCAGATTAGAATGGTAAATGTTAGGTTATATATTTTTTAATCACAATTGAAAACAATTTCTTTAAGAAAGTGGGAAGGGTATCCCAAGCAAAGCAAACAGAGTAAGCAGAAGTATTTGCATGAGGAGGAGGCAGATGAACAGGGTAGGTGGGCTGGGTGGATTATAAAGTTCCACCGTATACACTGAATTCAGGAATTTGGACTACCCCCTGAAAGCTGCGTGGAGCTGTTAAAGGAGCAGTTTTTAATTGTAGTGAGATCACCCTGACAGTATTATGAAGGATGGCTTGAGGGGCCACTCAGGAAGCAGCAAGAACAGTGAGGATGCTTCGGTGTAATCCAGGTGAGGCATGGTGACAGTCTGGAGCAGGCAGTGGGTGGGCATATGCAGAAAGGGCCAGATGGGAGAAATATTTAGGAGGAAAATTCCACAGGACTTCCGAGCTGGTTGTATGTAGGTCTTGCAGTACAAGGGAAGAGTTGAGGATGGTGTCTACGGTTTTGACTTGGACAACTGGGTGACCAGTCGTGTCACTTCCTCAAGAGGAGGACAGAAGGGTCCAGAGTTTAGGGTGGGAAGGAAAGGGTGAGTTCAGCTGAGAAGTCAATGGTTCTACAATCTACGTAGAGATGGAGAAACATCTACAATCTACATAGAGATGTTGGTGGGCATTGAATGTATGGACCCAGAGGTCAAGAGACAGAAATGTGTTGAGAATGGAGATTTGAATGCTGTCAGTGTAGACACAGGCATTGAAGCCATGGGTACAGATGGGGCCTCCCAGGAAGCTACGAAGCCTGAGAAGAGCAGGGGCCAAGGTCAGGGCCCTAGAGAATGGGGGTCTGGGGAAGTAGGGACCGCTAAGCCAGAGTTCTTTGCACAGCACTCTGTCCTCTTTCCTGGCCCACATCCTCGCTGTTCCTCACCGCCCATCCCAATGGCCACCTCTTTCTCAAAGCCTTTCTCTCATTTCCTTCCTCCTTGGCAGCCACCTGATATGCTGGTGTCTCTTTTTAAGCCAATGGCACTTCATTTTTACCTTACCTGTGACTCATTGTGTGATGCCGCAGATTAGGCCTACCCTGTTCCTTCTGCTCGGTAGTAGTTGCCAGACCTCTTGCATAGTAGGTTCTCACACTCAGCAAACACAGGCCCCTTATCAGTAAGTATTTGCTGAATTGAATGAAATGGATCTGATCATTGAAATGGATTGTAAGATTTCCATCCCTGGAGGCTGTAACTTTTTATCTACAATTGTTTAGACTAGCACTATGCAATGGGCATATAATATGTGCCAGACATGAAAATTTTTTTTAATTCTTACCCAAGGGCATGCTTATTGATTTTAGAGAGAGGGGAAAGGAAGGAGGGAGAGAGGAAGAGAAACATCCACATGAAAGAGAAGCATCAAACAGTTGCCTCTCATACCTTGTGTGCTACCCTAACGTGCCCTGACTAGGGACCAAATCCGCGACCCAGGAATATGCCTGGACTGGGAATCGAACTCATGACCTTTCAGTTTAGGGGATGACACTCCAACCAACTGAACCACACCTGTCAAGGCCACACATGTGATTTTAAATTTTCTAGTAGCCACATTGAAAAAGTGAAAAAAAAGGGCCAAAATAATTTTAATAATATATTTTATTTAACTTAACATACAACACAATATTATCATTTCAACATATAATCACTGATATAGTTTATGTTCTTTTTTTGTGTCTTCTTAATGCTGTGTGTATTCTACACTTACAGCACATCTCAATTTGGACACTGAATTTTCATCAGAAATGCTTGACCCATAGTCATATATTATTTAAAATTTACGATTATAAAATAGATTTTCATATCCAAGTTCCAAACATATTTTTAAATGTTTCCTAACAACTGAATCAAGCGCCTATTTTTAAATTTTAATGAATTAAAATTAAATAAAATTTAAAATTGAGTTCCTCAGCCACATTTTAAATGCTCGACAGCCACAAATGGCCAGTGGCTGCAGTTTCAGACAGCACAGATCTGGACACGTAGGCCAGGTGGACACTGGGCAGGATTCTCTGGTTCTGGGACTCACAGGCGTGTTAAGGCGGCTCCTCGCTCTCTGTAATGTTGTGCTTCCTGACACGAGCTAAATTCCAAGGGAGAAGGAGCTCTCGCTTCTTTCTCATGTTAGTCCGCAGCTGGGTGTGCGGTGGAACAGGCCCAGAGGACCCAGTTGGGCTGCGCAGCCTTCCCCGCTGAGGTCCTGCTCCCCTGCTGCAGGGGAGCTCGGCATTGGCCCTGAAGGCCAAGAAAGCACTGGCCATGTGTGGCCTTTAGATTAAATTAACAGCAGGTCAGGGCATTCTTTCTCAAGTGGCTCAAATTCACATGTACAGCAATAAACACCAGTGCTGAACCCAGGCAGACCTCCTGGCATCTATCTCACACAAGTGTAGGTGGTCTGTGGGTCTCTTGTCTTCTCCCTTCTGTGTCTGAGGAGATTAAAAATAACTCTGCATGAAAAGAAAGGGAGAAACAGAGAGGGCATCCCTGTGCTACTGAATATGTCCCCTGCAGGTCTGCCTGGCGGCACTCCCTGCTCACCCCACACTGGGCTCTCAGAGCCCCTCCACCAGCTCGCTGTCCTGCCAGGAAAGGCAGAGAGGTGGGCAAGATGAGGCTGTCCCCAGGTGGAAGGCGAGAGAGAATTAGACTCTTCAGCTCTTTTGAGCTAAGATGAGCATTTCAGACCCTACTTATGAGTCCCTGCTGGGCCAGGGGACCAGCCCCTTGTACTGGAGACTGAATCAGCCAGCCCGACTTTCAAACCTGCTGTCACCACTTCGGCTCTCCTTGTCCAGCATGCTGAGCCACTGGGGGAACACAGACCCGCTGATGTGAGCAGGAGCGGGCAGGAGGCTTTCCTCCCCTGTATGGCTTGTTGCCTTCTCCTCGGGCCTTATCAACCCACACACGTGTGCTGAATGCTAAATATGCTCAGCTATTAAAAATGCAGGAGATGAGCCTGCTGCTCCAGAAGGAAAAAGAGCCAGAGCAAGAGAAAAATCAGCAGGCACCCGGCCTCCCGTGTGTGCCGACAGTGTGGTGGGGAGGAGACCGGCTCCTCTCTGGTGCTTCCAGTGAGAGGCGTGTCCTCCTGGAGTGGTGGGGGCTCAGGCTCCGGCAGGAGAAGTGCTCTGGAAGCCTTCCCAGCGCTTTATGGAGAGGAAATGATAACTGAGCAGCCCTGGCCGAGCGCCTTGGGAGAAATGAGACTGGCTTATCGCTTCTTGCCTGGTGCTGGCATGAACTGGGAGCAAGAGCCAGTATTGATGGCTCCGGAGAGCCATCTCAGGGCTTCTACACAGGCTGGGAAATGCAACAGACCCCAAGTGCTGTGGATGCTTCTGGTAACCTAAGGCCTCTGACCACCCCAATTCCTCAGCAGGATCCTTGCAGTGGCCTCTACCTGGTCTTCTTGCCCTTTGCACCCAGCCCAAGTGTTGTGCACCCTCACCTTGCTCAGAACATTCAGTGGCCCTCAGTTGTTTGCACACGGAGTAGAAGTTTAACCTCTTTGGAGGTGTGTATATGATCTGGCATTTCTCACTTGTCCAACTGCTGCTGCCAGTATTTTAACCCCTTCATTTTATATTCCAGATGTCCCCATCTATTTGTAGCTCCTAGAGCATGTCTTCCATGTGTTGGCACATGCTGTTTCCCTTCCCAGAAGCAGCCTCCCTGCCTGTCCTTACACGTGCTTTAAAGTTTCTGCACGAGCATTGTTTCCTCCTTGAAGACTTCCTGGACTTTTTATACAGACTGAGATGCTCCTTCTTCTAAGATCCCATTAACACTCAAGATACCAGTTTAAGAGCTCCGGTCATACATTGCACTTATTTGCACCTTTATCCTCCCCTGCTCCCAGCTGGACCTTGAGCTCCTTGGCATCCCCGTGTTTTAGCACAGAATCTGGCACCCAGCAACTATTTCATAAATAAATGTATGATCAGTGAATGATGGAGTCTGTGGAGTAA
Organism: Macrotus californicus; assembly: GCA_007922815.1. Classification (NCBI taxonomy): domain Eukaryota; kingdom Metazoa; phylum Chordata; class Mammalia; order Chiroptera; family Phyllostomidae; genus Macrotus; species Macrotus californicus. The sequence continues at coordinate 43,415 of VMDR010003546.1, forward strand.
AACTGCCCCTTCCCCTTCCTCACAGAGATTTTTCTAATGCTAAAGGAACCACAGATATAAATAAATATCTTATGAATTCTTGTGGAGAAATCAGAGTGCCAGCTTCCATCAGGGAATTATTTTTTTCCCCATTAGAGATAGGAAGGGAGAACTATGGTCCTGGATGATAAGAAGGAAAAACCCGCAGTGCTCTAGCAAGAAGGGAAAGCTATTTTCTTTTAAATTAAATAGGAGGCAAGTACAGTGCACCCCTGTGCCACAGCCCCTGCATGGTGTTTGTGCCCACGTGCCAGGATGCACTTTGGCAACGTGAGGAAAACCCTAATCGAAAGGGAACTGAGGAGTTGGCATGGCATTCCACAGAAGCCCCTCCCTGGATTTCCACTTACAAACCTAGCCCCTCATACAAGAGATGGGGTGGGGGGGGGGCAGGGCGTTCTGAGGCCAGTTTTGCCTCTATTGCTGCAGGTTTGGGTGTCAAGGGAGAAGGAGTGGGGCAGCAGATGAGAGGTGAAAGGTGGGTGTTACTATGATGAGCCGTAGAGAGGAGGAGTAGAAAGGGCAGGTGGGTAAGAGGATGGGATATAGACAGGCCAGAATATTCAGGCACCTCAGGGAATAATGTCCCTGCCAGGACAGGAAGGCATCAGGAACTTAAATATTTAAGTGCTACAGGCTTACTAGGTTGTCAGATGATCAAGGTAAGGACAATGGACAGCTCCTTGAGTATAAGGTCAATTGACCTTGCCAAGTCACAGAAGTGCTCAGAAATAGCGTTCTGGCCAAGATGGAGGCGTAGGTAGATATACTTTGCCTCCTCGCACAACCAAAAGAAGGACAACAACAACAAATTTAAAAACAAACAATAACCAGAACTACCAGAAAATTGAACTGTATGGAAGTCCAACAACCAAGGAGATTAAGAAGAAACATTCATCCAGACCAGTAAGAGGGGCAGAGACAGGCAGCCAGGGCAGAGAAAACACAAGGCAAGGCAGCGGCTGGCGGACCAGGCCTTCCCACATTTGAGTGCAGAAACACCAAGAGGAACAACTGGGGGGCAAGACAGACCACGCAACCCAGGGTTCCAGTGTGGGGAAATAAAGCCTCAAAACCTCTGACTGTAAAAGTCTGGGGGTTGAGGTGGCAGGAGAATCTCCCAGCTTCACAGGAGAGTTTGTTGGAGAGACCCACAGGGTCCTAGAATGTACACAAACCCACCCACCTGGGAGTCCGCACCAGAAGGGCCCAATTTGCTTGTAGGTAGTGGAGGAAGTGACTGAAAGCCAGTTGAGAGCCAAGCAAATGGCATTGTTCCCTCTCAGACCCCTCCCCAACATACAATGCCACAACGAAGCAACTTGGGTTGTCCCACCTTGGTGAACACCTAAGGCTCTGCCCCTTACCACTTAATAGGCATGTCGAGACAAAAAATAAATGGCCCAAATGAAAGAACAGATCAAAGCTCCAGAAAAAATACAACTAAGTGATGAAGAGATAGCCAACCTATCAGATGCATAGTTCAAAACACTAGTAATCAGTATGCTCACAGAATTGGTTAAGTATGGTCACAAAATCGAGGAAGAAGTGAAGGCTATGCAAAGTGAAATAAAGGAAAATGTACAGGAAACCAACAGTGATGGGAAGGAAACCAGGACTCAAATCAACGATTTGGACCAGAAGGTAGAAATAAACATCCAGCCAGAACAGAATGAAGAAACAAGAATTCAAAAGAATGAGGAGAGGCTTAAGAACCTCCAGGACAACTTTAAACGTTCCAATATCTGAATCACAGGGGTGCCACAAGGAGAAGAGGAAGAACAAGAAATTGAAAACGTATTTGAAAAAATAATGAAGGAAAACTTCCCCAGTCTGGCAAAGGAAATAGACTTCCAGGAAGTCCAGGAAGCTCAGAGAGTCCCAAAGAAGTTGGACCCAAAGAGGAACACACCAAGGCACATCATAATTAACATTACCTAAGATTAAAGATAAGGAGAGAATCCTAAAAGCAGCAAGAGAAAAGGAGACAGTTACCTCCAAAGGAGTTCCCATAAGACTCTCAGCTGATTTCTCAAAAGAAACCTTGCAGGCAAGAAGGGGCTGAAGAGAAGTATTCCAAGTCATGAAAGGCAAGGACCTACATCCAACATTACTCTATCCAGCAAAGCTTTCATTTAGAATGGAAGGGCAGATAAAGTACTTCCCAGATAAGATCAAGTTAAGGGAATTCATCATCACCAAGACCTTATTATATGAAATGTTAAAGGGACTTATCTAAGAAAAAGAAGAAGATAAAAAATATGAACAGTAAAATGACAACAAACTCACAACTATCAACAACCAAACCTAAAATAAAAACAAACTAAGCAAACAACTAGAACAGGAACAGAGTCACAGAAATGGAGATCACATGGAGGGTTATCAGTGGGGAAGCGAAGGTGGCGGGGGGGATGGGAGAAAAAGTATAGGGAATAAGCATAAATGGTGGGTACAAAATAGACAGGGAGGTTAAGAATAGTATGGGAAATGTAGAAGCCAAAGAACTTATATGTATGACCCATGAACATGAACTAAGGGGGGCGGGGAATGCTGGTGGGAGGGGTGTACAGGGCAGAGGAGAATAAAGGGAAGGAAAAAAATGGGACAACTATAATAGCATAATCAATAAAATGTATTTAAAAAGAAAAGAAGAAGTGCTCAGAAATAGGGAGTAGAGTCTAGGGATGGAAAATATAGGCTAGGACAGCTGGAGAAGGGGAAATGGCATGGCAAGAAAGGGAGTGTGAGCCACAGAGATTCGTAACCACGGTCCTTCATATCTGCATAGCACCTTGTAATTTTTAGATGCTTTCACAACCCCAGACTCTTCATTTTTTTTATCCTCATCCAAGGACATGCTCACTGATTTTAGAGAGAGGAGGAGAGGGAGAAAGAAAGGGAGAGGAACATTGGTGCAAGAGAGAAACATCAGTTGGTTGCCTCTCACACACCCCCCAGCGGGGAACCGAACCTGCACAAGGCATGTGCCCTGACTGGAAACTGAACCTGCAACCTCTCCATTTATGGATCAACACTCCAACCCACTGAGCCACACTGACCAGGGCGCCCGGAGCCCTTGGGCCTCAAGCCTACTTGGTGACTTAATGAGGAAAAGGAGGCCCAGGCTGATGAAGTGACTGGTCAGGGTAGAGCTGGGACTCCACCCCAGTCTTCCACTTGTGGTAGAGAGCACAGCCTTAGAGGTGCCCAAAGTCACTTTTTCACTGAATGAATGCCCTGGGACAACTTTCTAAGCCTCAGGTTTCTCGTCTATAAATCAAGGGTGAGGATGAAACACCATCTTTCGCATGATTGTATAGCTGGCTGCCCGCCGCATGGCAGGTGTTGAGTGTGTCAGTGTCAAGGGAAAATGAGAGAAGAAACCCTCCACCCTCACTGTTGCCATCACTGTGGCTCTTCTATCAGGAGGAGAGACCCCTGCAGGCTGCTCCTACCTAAAAGCATTTGTTCTGGTGGAGAGCTGGTTTGGTTTTTATTTGTTATGTGATTTCATCTTCATTGAGGACATTAATTCATTCATCAAACATTTAAAGCTCTTCCTAACTGCCAAATAATGTATACATCACTGGGATAACTTTGGAGTGACATATACACTTGGTCCAGGTTCCTGTCCTGAGGTAGCTCAGTGTCTGGTCAGGCCACACAGACCTAGAGATAAAACCTGTCCGTTTGATGAGAGAAGTGTGGCAGAAACCCCTAGAAAGGAGCAGTCAGCACTGGAGAGAAGAGGATCTCATCAGATCTGGGCAGATGGGGGAGTGTTCACTTGGAGAGGGGAAGAGGGCACAAGAGCAGAAGGAACTGTCCAGACCACCCAAGGGCCCAGAGCCAGGAGAAGCTCTGGCTGGGAGAAGGTGCCCTGGTGGAAGCTGTGGGTGAACCAGGCCGTGAGGTTGAACTCTGTACTCTGGGCAATGAGGAGCCTGCAGAGTCCTTTAAGCAGCTGGTAGCAGGGTCAGGTTTGCACTGGTGGCTGAGTGGAGGCGGACTCAAGCGCAGAGAGGCCAGGACAAGAAGACTGGTGCTGAGGGTTTCCATTGAGGTTCAAGCAAGCGCTGATGACAGGCCTGACCTGATAGTGCAGGAAGGGACGTCTTTTAGCAGGTAGACTTGAGTGACGGAATGTCTGGAGGGGCCAAGGTTTCTAACTGTAGTTTTTAAGAAATGTAAAGTGAATTTAATTTGGGACAAAAAAATGCCCTGAGTTTGCTGGCGGTCGGTGTGAACACTACACTTTTGAAGGCCTAAACGGTATGCTTAGCATCCCAGGTGGGGGTGATTTGGGTGCAAGGCTGTCTGCCCAGTCCTGGATTCCAATACAGAGAAGGCAAGAGCAAAGTGACAGTCCACTTGAGAGGGAAGGCGCGTCCTGGGGCTGTTCCTCTGTGAAGAAGGCCGAGAAGTAGAGGTGCGTCCTGCTGGTAGCCAGGGGTGCTGTGCCATTTCCTCATTCCCAGTGTGCTCAGAAAGAGCTTACTGAAAGCAAAGACTGGAGGCGTGAGCCCAGGTCCCCGATCCTGGCCTTCCCCGGCATCAGAAAGGACGATGTTGTGTGAGGAGTCCTCTTCTCTTCCCTGGATCAGTGTTGGCTCCAGGGCTTAAGGGAACCAATAAATATCTTGGCTGCACTGGCTGTGGAAGATGAGGGACAGGCCCAAAGACGGACACCTTGCTGCTCCAGCAACAGGAACCAGTGACCTCTTGTGGCTGCAGAGGGGAGTGCTCCCGGTTGGGGCTCCAAAGCCGAATCTGTCAGTTCCAGGGCCTGTGCTGGCAGCAAGGTCGCTTGGGGCTCTGTCTCACTCTGCACCAACACTCCTTCCACAATCCACTTGCTCCCTGACCTCTGCTCAGAGGTCCTGATACCATCTATGCACTACTATGGGTTTCACTAGGTCTTCTTTTTAGTTAGGAGGACTTTAACTCTCACAGGAGGCAGAAAAGGCACTGAGCAGATCTAGGGTTGTCTTAACTCCCTCCTGCACTGGCTGCCTATCACTTCAGCCCGGCTGGTCCTAAGTGCACTCCAGAGAGCCTGTCCAGCATCGCCTACCCTACTGTGCCAGGTCTCTGTTTTTCCCTCTTTATCTTCCTCTGTTCTCTGGCTTGCTGATCTTTTTCCTCAGGCTTGGAACACCAGGACACACAGTGCCTGTTGATCTCCCAGCAGGTTTGGAGACCACCTTCTGAGTCCTGTGCCTTAGGAAGCCCTGATTAACAGAAGTGCTGCAGACTCTAACAGAGGCCGGTGTTGGGCCTCCCGCTCCCAAGAAGTCTGGAGCTGCATAGATAGTTATTCCTCCAGAAGACATCATAGAGTCAGTAAGGACCCTCCTTGCCTGACATACTTCAGGGTTATGGAGACAACATGTTTGTATGCAAGGAGCCTGGAGCTCCTGCTCACCCTTCTTCCAGAATGTGCTATGCACATAAGAGCATGAACCAGGCTTCAGCAGTACCTGGAAGGCCAGGGGCTGAGCAGCAGGTGGGATTGAGAAGTAGGAGTGAATACTCCTAGAAAGGGGTCATTTGAGTCTGGAAAGGCTTCCTACCTAGTTCTGTTTTTCCTCTTCATTGCACTCCCCCAAAAGTGGTCATCCACTCCATGTGAATATAAGAGGCTCCCTGCTCACATCCATCTGCTGCCTGGGCCATCCCTTCCACAGTGGTACGACCAGCAAGGCTAACAGGACAGAAATTTCCTTTTGAAAAAAATGTTTTAATTGATTGATTTTAGAGAGAAAGGGAGGAAGGGGGAGAGAGAAACAGACATCAATTTGTTGTTCCACTTGCTTATTCATTGGTTGAGTCTTCTGTGTGCCCTGACCACTGGGGATTGAACCTGCAACCTTGGCGTATCAAGACAACATTCTAATCAACTGAGCTTCCCAGTCAGGGCCAGGGCCAGGACAGAAATTTCTGATGGTGGTGATGACTTGCACTCCAGATGCGTGTGTGTGTGTGTGTGTGTGTGTGTGTGTGTGTGTGTGTGCGCGCGCGCACACACACACCAGAAGCATCAGGGTCAGTGGGAAGTAGATGGCGTGATCCGCTCTTCCCCCTTTTTTTTTCTATTTTTAAATTACAGTTGGCATTCAATATTATATTATTTTCAGGTGTACAGCATAGGGTTAGTTAGATGTTTATATAACTCACAAGTACTCTCCCTTTTTTGTTCTAGCTCGAATTTATTTAGGGCCAACTATGTACCCAGTACTGTGCGAGACACTTTATATGTATTATATCATCTAATCACTTCAAATATCTATTATGATCTTCATTTTACTGATAAAGAGACTGAGACCCACAGTAGTAAAGTCCCAGGGTGAGCCAGGCAGAGCAGCCACATGTGTCCGTGTGATTTTGTGCTGTATGAAGCTGTCCCACCAAGGAGGCAAGAAAGAACCGAAACCAGCGCTCATCCACTTGGCCAGCTATCCTTTACCTAATTCCCACGGAAGTCCTCATGGACTCACTGAGACCCTGAAGCCAGGAAGTCAGATGTTTTCCCACAATAATGCATCTAGCAATAGAAAGTCCAGGTTTGTCTGATTTCAAAACCTGTCTTCTTAACCATTGTCCTAAGCTATCTTGAAACACCCTCCACATTCTATGAATCTGCCAGAACAGGGACGAGGCACAGACCCTCAATTCAGTCCTGCTTGTCCTCCCTGATTTTATTTACTTGTTTCTGGCCACTTTTACAGTTCATCAAAGTCAGCTTGCTCATTTCCCCCTGCTCCTAACTGTCTTGAGGGAAAGTCCCGCATCATTCTTCCCAGCGGCTAATCGCCTCTTCTGCTGGTTGAGGGAGTAGGTCTTAGTCCATTATCCAAGTCACTGATGAAGATGCTTTAACCTTCTTGGCTGGTGATAGGCTGCTGGGTACCCCTCTGGGCTGGCATGAGACCCTACTAACCAATTTTTTTCCCATCTGCTGCCAGGGCCACTCACCCCCAATAGCAGTGTGGTCTGACCACATATTCCCACTGAGGGTGTGTTATGTGGGAGGGAACCCAAAACTATGCCAAGGCCAGGAGGGATTATACACAGTGCTTCCTTCCTGACTGCCAGGTCTGACACTCAGCCGCAGAATATTATGAGGTTAATCTTGTGGATTTTCTTATTTCTGTGTTCTGTGGTTGGTTACCCTGTTTTCTGTTTTCTCTTTGCTTCAGATGTTTGCAAACTGGCTTTTCTGAAAGTTTTCCCAATATTTTTCTATATAAAAAAGATTATTCATTTGCCAGGATTTATGTCATATGTCCCAAATCCGTATGGCAGGAATTTATAGCTCTGCTAGTTAGGCTGATTCGTAGTGATTGCCTGACTTCCAGCCTTCAAGAATGTCCCAAGTATTTCTTCAACCTAAAGAACTTAAATTTGATGGTGAACACACAATACAATGTACAGATGATGTATTATAGAATTGTACACCTGAAATCTATATAATTTTATTAACCAGTGTCACCCCAATAAATTCAATAAAATAAACTAAAAAAGAAATTAAATTTGATATAAATAATGTCCTGATAGCAGGCCCCAAAATGCATCCAAGAGACCAAGCAGACCTCCTTCTCTGGGAGTCTTTGAAAGGAGGGTGAACTCCTTTTACCCGGCATGGCTTCAGTGCTACCACTACTTGGAAGGCAAGAGGCCAAGTGAGACGGCCCTTTCAAGGATCTGCGGGTGAATCAGAGATCCTCAAAATTCTGCACATGGGCCTTTGTCAGAGGAATTGGTGGGAGGAAATCAGACAGCTGAGAACTCTTATCAGACGCATAACCCACAGCACAAATACCATGTGTCTTCAGGCTCCTGCCTGTCAAATCTATCTTTTTCCTGCACTGGTAAGTGGAGCAGGGTTGGCAATGATTTCTGCAGGACTCAAGATTTTCTGAACCATTCTCTTAAGGCTTATCTGTTGCTGATAAAAGAATAAATCATGATCGCCAGGAAAGCATAGCTGGCAGGAGAGCAGCTGGCCCAGCGACAATTGGTGGCACCATAAGATTCTTTACCTCTGCTCTTTTGCAGACATCACTGGACAGGGAGGGGAATCTTCTTGGTGCCAAGAGAACCATTTTTCTTAAAGCCTTGGTTCAGAAAGATAAATGCAGACTGTCCAAACACACGGGAAGAAGACCTGGGCAGCCAGAGCAGCACAAAAGAAACTAGGTAGACATTGCCCCCATGTAGCAAGGAGGATGAGGGAGGGCTGTTCTCTCTGGGCTATAGGATCCCTTCCCAGGACAGAGACAGAGGTGCAGAGATAACAAGGAGATAACTACTCCCAGTGTATTAGACACAGCAGGGGAACAGGCTGCAGCCGGGCTCCCTGAAGGAGTTCATCCCAAGCGAACAAAACAGGCATTATGAAAGCAGCAGGGAAAGAGTGGGGACTCATCCTTCCCTTTCAAATACTGCTTCTCAAAGAAAGGACAATAGTGAGTTGATAAATGCAGCTAATTGTTAGACGTCTGGAGTGTGTGAGTGTATCCTTAAGACTGAAAGGCAAGGAGCTTGAGGGGCTTTGACCTCAGGGGTAATCACCAGACTTGTCTATCACCTAAGCAAACAGAATAATAAATTGCTTAGTTAGTCACCTGGGTGTCGCTAACTATCCACCCTTCCCAGCGCCTAACCACAACATGACGTGTTTGAGTTACTGTGATTAGACGCAGAAAAGGGGTAGACATCTGGACTATAAAAGCAGGGGTCAGATTCTCTTGGTTTCTTTTCAAATGGAAAAAAAATTAAACCTGTTATTCAGGGTCCACTGTCATCTGAAGGAGCCCTTACCTGCCCACTGGGACAGGGACACTGTCCTGGAGGGGAAAGGTAATGGTGAGGAAGTAAGGGAAGTGAGGGAAGGACACCAGGAGAAAGCAGAAGACAGTTCTGAAATGCTGACTCCCAGACAGCCACACTCCCCCACTGCCAGGAGTGTAGACACACACAGGGACCTGTATGTGGATGAAGCCAAGCCCGGGGCTCTCAGCAGCTATTTATATCAGATGGAGCTCTTTGCGGAAAAAGACTGAACCTCTGGGATTGGCTTTCCACATCGTGTGGCACCATCTTGTAGTCATTTCCTCCTTTGGTCATGAGTTGGGGCTGTTGCCAGTAGCAGTGAAGAAAGGAGGCCGAACACTCAGATCGGCCGGTAGCTACCATTAACATGGGGGGCGGGGGGTGGTGAAAGTAGCAAGGTCAAATGGGCATGATTTTCACTTCCCCCTCTCTCATTTCCTCTGGGGATGTGTTTGACCCTTCCCACCTTCATTGAGCTGTTGACTTCTCTCCTTCTATTAACTCTTCTCAGCTCAAGCCAAAGGCAGGCCACCTTAGAGAGGAAGCTCAAAAACTTTGGGGGAGAGAAGGGACATCGAAGAAAAATTATCAGGGCAGCCCTGAAGCTCTTCTTCTTCACTCTCTCTCTAGCCCTTCTTCATTAGCCAATGGACATCCTTAGATTCCCACCCACAACTCCATCTCCCTTCTCCTACTTCCAAGATGTGGCCCATGTACCTGGCATCAGGAGTGTTTCCCTAGTAGCCCAGCTCCCTACTGACCACCTGGTCTAGGGAACCCTTCAAAACATTCTTGATTATGTTTTTTCTGTTACACCTCCCATTCCAATCCAATAGAACTTAGTCCCAGACTGCTGTACACCAGCCTTTTCTTCTTGTTTCAGGTGGGCTTCAATTCCGCATCCTACCTACAGGCTCTAGGATCGAAGTCCAACTGTAGATCTGGAAGCATTGCAGTAGAGGGTGTGAGTAGGCCACACTTGTTATGTCGTGAAAATTCCCAATTAGAAGATCAGTCACAAGTAACAGCTGGCTTGGCTCAAGCTCAGTTACTAAACACAACTGGGAAGAAACATCACCAAAGAGATGAGTCAGCTGGTGCTGTTTCACAAGGCTGGATCTAGTGCACCTGGGCCCTCGTGGCCACCTTAAGGAGCACATGGGAGCTGGAAGTTGACTTTAGGGGGGGACATGCAGGCTATACTGTGAGCATTTGGCTCAGTTTTAAAATTCATTTCAGTTTGCAAAATTGTTCTGGATTATTTTACCCCAGCATCATGTACTGAGCTCATGAGCACTCGACATGTACCAGAGCCTCTCTCACAGGGACCCGAGGCCTTCCCGGTCCTCACACAGGCTCATGCGAGAAGAGCTGGATCCAGAACATGAAGTTCCTAACTTCCTCTCCTAAACTCCTTAGCTTCACAAAGAAGTGTCAGAGAACACCACTCAGGTGCTAGAGCATCCTCCTACCTGGCCAATAGTCCATGAGTTCACATCAGCATTTGAAGTTTAACTTCTTTTCTCAAGAAATAAAAGTCAACAGATTAGAACAAGAGTGACAAATAAATCATCAAGAACTTTTTAAGCAGGCTCTTACGTGTTTCTAAAGCCAGGATATTGAAGTATAATTTAAGTTGTATGAGTTTTGTAATTTGTGAGGGTGTGTTTTAGTTTGTACATTTTAAAAAATTTTAATTGTGGTAAAATACACATAAAATTTATCATCTTAACTATTTTAATGTCCTGTTCAGTCATGTTAAGTACATTCACACTGTTGTGCGGCCAGTCTCCAGAACCCTTTTCATCTTGCAGAAGTAAACTCTGTGGCCATCAAACGACTCCCTGTCCTCCCCTGCCCCCAGCCCCTGGCAGCCACCCTTCCACTTTCTGTCTCTCTGAACCTGACCACACCAGGTGCCTCATACAAGTGGAGTCACACAGCATTTGTCTCTTTGTGACTGGCTTATTTCACTTAGCATAATGTCTTCAACATTCATGTATCAGCATTTCCTTCCTTTTTTTTTTTGTTTCAGAATTTTCTTCCTTTCTAAGGCTGAATAATATTCTGTTGTATGTTCATCCGCTTGTTTATCCACTCTCCAGCAATGGACACTTGGGTTGCTTCCACCTTTTGGCCACTGTGGTGCTGCTGTGAACATGGGTACACAGATATCTCTCCAAAACCCTGACTTCTATAATTTGTGTCCTTTAAAACTGAGTGAAGGAATAATCCTAGGAGAAGTACGTATTCAACGGTTTTGCATTTGTTACCATTTGGGAAAAATCAGGAATGCAGCACTAATTTCACCAGGTGATATCTTTACAGCTTCTTAGTGTGCTGGCTTTTCAAGGGCTTCTCATGCTGTTCTTCAGTAATATGTGAGTGCTTTGTGAATTGCCATTAAATAGAAAGTAGCAGCAGTTCAGCTCTGTCTCAGTGATTGGGACACTCTGATCAAGGGTGAATTGGCAGTGACTTGTTGTTTTGCTGAATACCGCTCTTCCCATTTCCCGTCTCCGGGGACTTGAAGTCCACACCACCCTTCCCCAACCAGGAAAGCATGTGGCCCTAGGATGAAGTTGCTGAAGCCCAGCAGCAATCTGCTCTACCACTGAGTGCCCTTCTCACTGGGAAAGACCTATAAATAACCTCTGTGATCCTGTTTCAAAGTCGGAAAAGAAGCAGGGGCTGAGGGGTTGCGGAAATAATTACATGAACAAATGGTTCAAAGAAATGATTTGTGAATAAATCTTAGGGAAGGAGAGCCAACGAGCCATGTGGACAAATAAGATTCCTCCCCTGCCCAAACAGCCTCTCTTTCATGCCCTACATGGTCTGCAGGCATGTGTAAGCTATATTCTAGATCACTCAGCATTCAGATAGCTAAGTCGACTCAGCGATGGTGGAGGGCTGAAGGATTAGTGCTCTGCCCTCCTGCAAAGAGAAAAGGAAGTCTAGTTCAGGAACCAAAGCAAAGCTTATTCATCTTTTAAAACCCACGACAGAGTCCTCCACAGCTCCCCAGAAACAGGGTCCTCCTGCATTAAATGCACAGAAATCAAATGCATAACCATTACAGGAGAAATAGCAGGAAAGTGGGGCTTAGGTGACAGATTCTGAAGAACAAACATACACCTTTGTGCTCTGTCTTCTTAAAATTCATCCTCTCACCTGCCAGCCTTGAGCATTGCCTATTTACATAACTAGCTGCCTAAAATGGAATATTAGATAATGTTACATGGCAGCTCACTCAATTTGAGCCCATCCCCAGGATATGAGAGTGATCCAGGAGTCCTCGACAGCATGTAGCGTGGCACGCTGGCCCGTAGCCATGCCTCCGTGTGGTGCGAGCCTGTCAGCACTCCTGAGCTAAGCAGATGTCAGGCCCGATCGCCGATCCCCAGGTGGGAGACCAGCCGAGCAGCAGTGGGGAAGGGGTGTGATTCAGCAAGTGGCATGGTGTGGTACACTGTCTTCAGGTGACAAACAGCATCTCTTCCTCAGCTTCACAGCAGGCCCCTTGTTCTTCCCAAGGTGCTGTCTCAAAGACAGCTGACAAAAAGGGACTGAGAAGGGGGAGCTGCAGGATCTATGGGGACACTGGGTATGGGAGGTAAGCAGTCAGCGCTGATGCCATCCCTGGCACCATGCCAGCCTCGCACCCCCTTGGTCCTTTCCGAGGCACAACTCTCCACGTCCATCAAAACTGGAGTCATGCTGCTCACTTACAGGAGGAGTATAAATAAGTGATAAGGAAGTGTTCTGATCACGATAAGCGGGTATAGCTTCTCATCAGACTAGATGTATCAAAGAAGGCAATTGTGCGTGTTTTTTTTTTCATTTATTTTTCAGCGTTCCAGTTCCTATAGTCAGTTTAGAGAAAATCCCTAACCTAGTGAAGGCAGATGGTGCCAATGTCAAAATGAACTCGACAACAACCGCTGCGGTCACCGCCTGCTCCACCTCGTTCTCAGCCGTCTCCAGCCCACCCTTAACTAAGCCGGTCTTGATGTCCAAGTCAGTGCCACCTTCCCCAGAGAAGATCTTAAATGGCAAAGGAATTTTGTCCACCACAGTAGACAAAAAACACCAAAATGGCACCAAAAACAACAACAAGCCTTACAGAAGACTTTCAGGTACGTGTCTGTATCCTTCGGGTCTGGCCCATGATTAGACTGAGACTGAGTCACATCCCATAACCAAGGAGTGATGTGTTCTTATAATTAAGCAGGCCTATTTCATTTTAAGAGGGACATGGAATTTACCTGCCGGCAGGACCCCTGCCTAAACATGCAAGCAAGAGCTGGTTCTCCTTCTCCCGGGCCAGCCGAGGCTCCCCCACAGTTCAGTGCTTAGTGGGAGTTACCCCAGTGACCCAGGGGGCAGGATGCTCTGCACCAACCACAGCCTATGGATTCTGAGGGTCTCATTATCATGCCGACAGGCTGAACTGCCCCTGGGTTTTGTAGAGGCCTCACCACCGTGAAGCTGGACAACCCACAGTGAAATCTCACAGTAGCTCAGAATAGGCTTCAGACAGTCCCCTCAGTGACTGCCCCACAGAAAGACACAGCCTCTGTCCTTTGGCCTAGCTGGTTTCCAGGTTGATTCTGTGGTCTGTGGCTACAACTGCCTTCTCCAGTAACCAGCTAGAATGTCTATGGGAACACTAGGTTAGCATAGCAGATGAGGAGTTGGGGGATCTCTTGGTTATACAACCCTTAGGTGTCTGAGCAGGCACTGGACAGACAGGAGCTTGTGGCCAGTCTTGGAGGCAATGGCTGTCCTCTAGGGGCTCCCATGAGGATGACACTTGCTTGGATTTGTTGTAAAACTAAATCTAGCAGTTTCTACTTTTTCCAAAAGACTAAAATAAGCTTCATAACTTAGTCACACACCTGAGCTCTTATCTAATGTTGACAAGAAAAAAAAATATTGTGAGGACCACCCTGTGAGAAGGAAACTGTATATTGTGGTATGAGCATACTTCTTAAGCACCCGAAAAATTGTGGATCACTTTTATTTTCTACTTTGTGTTTTTTCTGTACTTCAGTGTTTCTACCTTATATCTGTAACTTTTTAAAGAAATTATTTTTAAAAGTACCTTCGCCCAAAGCATTCAAATGACAAAAGTATTATACCTGCAAACCTCCTCACATACTGTTTACCCACTATCAAGAAATAAAGGGAGAGCCTGGAGTCCTTGTTGTGCATTGGGAGGCCTCACTGTGTGGGTGGGAGCCCACCTCCTGGCTCTCCTCCTGAATGGCAAGTTCAGTTCCAACTGATAGGCCTGGCTGCGCACGGTGTCCAGAGGCTGCAGCCCTTGCTGTGTGTGGCAGAAGCATGACCGTGGCTTCCAGCCTGCACCCCAGTCTGAGGTTGTTTGGGGATGTTTTGCTGTTTGTTGGTGTTGCGTTTTGTTGGTTGGTTGGTCTCATTGGGTCTTTTGCCTCTATCTCGCTTTCACACTTGGCAGCCAGCAAAACCACGTGCTCAGTTCCAGGCCAACATGCGTGCTGGTGTGGGCACGGTCTGACTCAGACAGGCGCAAGGGAAAGAACTCTATGCCAGGCAGCCCGGGGCCGGGCACCCAGGCGTGGTAGGCAGAGAGGGCTCATAAGAAATAGGCATCTCCAGGTCTAGCCATTTTCTGTTCTTAAAAGTGAAGCTCTAAAAAAACAAAAGAAAAAAATAAGGGCAGGAGGCATTTTGATAGCCAACCAGGGAATCTGTCTTGGATGAGAATGTTTTTGTTGCACACGTTGCCATTACAACCATCACAACCACTCCATGACCCTCAAACCTTTTATTTTTTAAAGATTTTATTTACTTATTTTTAGAGAGGGGAAGGGAGGGAGAAAAAGAGTGTTGTTGCCTCTCACACACCCCCTACTGGGGACCTGGCCCACAACCCAGGCATGTGCCCTGACTGGGAATTGAACCAGCGACCCTTTGGTTCACAGGCTGGCACTCAGTCCACTGAGCCACACCAGCCAAGGCCAAATGTCTTTTAAAGTTAGAACCCATTCATTGAGTATGCTCAGAGTTTACTCCACCAGCATCAGAGAGTTTTTCAGGCTAGGTAACCTCTTTTTAGTTTGCAGCTATCCAGGGCTCTTAAGGACACTACCACATTTATACACACCCCTCACCCACCCACTGTCTTCCTGAATGCCCAGAAGAGCTGTGTCATTCCTGCTTCGCAGGAGGCAGGTGCTTGCTGGGTGCCTCCCAGAAACAGCACAGGCTATGTGAGGGGTAGAACTTTAAGGCCTGAAGGGAGGGTCTTAAGAGATTGCCATCACTTCCCCTCATTTTCCTGAAAAGGAGAGCATTTTTGTAATTCAGAGGGGACGAAGGATCCAAAATGGGCCTAAAAAGAGCAAGATTCTTGAAAGTAAACTGAACGTGACCCACCGACAGTCCAGTGGGAAGGCAGACAGTGGGGAAGGCCTGGCTTCTTCGCCGCCATCCAAGAACACAGCCCGCCCTGTCCATTCCCATTTGGAGCAACAGGCCCATGTTGGGAGCAAAGCAAGCTGAAGCTATGAGACTGGCAGGCCCTGCCTTCTATGCGCCTTCAAGTTCAGATCTGCCTAAGGCACCCAGGCTTTTCCCTGCCCCTGCCTGTGCCACCTCCAAAATGTCTCTGAATCAAGTAAACCATTTTTCTGGTCAATAAGGCCGTCTGGAAGGCTTGTGCTGAGCACTTTGCAAAGCCGGAGAGAGGCAAGGTCACACTGACCTGTCAAGGAACAATCTCCCATTTAAATGGCTACAACTAGCAGGAAGGCAGGGTGGGGCTGAGGAGATGTGATCTGCTCTTGGAGCCACCCAGGAAAAAGTGGCCCTTAGGCCTCAGGTGGCTCTCCCTGGTCTGCAGCTATCTATGCCCCCAAAGGGCCAGGTACCTGGAGAAGCTTTTCAAGTGAAGTGCGAAAGCCGCATGGCTCCTCCCCCAACCCCCCATTGCGTACCCCACCCCATCCCACCCCCTGTGCCTTGTGCTGCATTCCACATCCCTACCGAAGCTGGACTTGGGAACTCTGGGTACAGAGGGGTGTTCCATTTTTCCCCTGAGCAGTTCTTGAAACATTTTAGCAGTCGGTTGGGGAAAACAAAAACAGATTGCCTGACAATGTCTCACTTGTTGGTGCAAATGTGCATTTTTTTAATGTGGTCTTAATGCCAAATCCTATTTAGTCTCCTTTTTTCTTATATTTTTTGTTTGTTTCTTAAACCAGAGAGAGAATTTGACCCAAATAAACACTGTGGAGTATTGGATCCCGAGACAAAGAAACCTTGCACAAGATCCCTCACCTGCAAGGTATTTCTCTTTCCATAAAAAATACTTCCTGCTCTCGCTGGGGCCTTTGTCGAAATGTTTGCATGCCACTCTCTGCACACGGCAGGGTGTGGAACCTAGACATGACCCCCAGCTGTTCTTTGTAAAGGAAATGCTTTCTTCTCTTCCATGGTAGCAGAGTGCCTGCCTCAAACTGGCTGGCTTTTTAAGAAGGGAGGAAAAAAAAAGGCATCCCCTGTTACTTGTGAGGCCAGACAGTAAATTGTATTTATAGGCACTCACAGGCGGTTCTAAACCCTGCTACGTTTTAATGTATGCAGAAGCGGCAGCGCGGCGGCAGCGCCCTGAAACACAGTCCTGCCGCACTCGTGATCGGCCACACTGGGGTGGCCAGGGGATCGGCTGACCCAAGGCGGCCACCACTGGGTAGCTCCCAGCCGCATATTTCATACTGCACTGCTAGTGCTTCTTGGGATTAAGGCTGTGGCCCTCTCTGCTTGGTGGCTCTGTGTATCTGGGCCAAAGCGAGCCTCCCACCTGCACCTGGATTAACTCTAGACTCTTTCACGGTGGCCTTTCATCAGAGAGGTTTTCCTGGGTTCTGCACTGAAGCTCATCATCTTATGCCATTTTTTTTTTTGGAGGAAGCTTTGGCTTAACGCCAGGAAAGTAGGGCATGGTTGTATTTGGGTGGTCTCTGCCTCTTCCCAGCCGCAGAACAGGAGCTGTTGCCTTGAAGTTGACTTTTCAAGCACCTCTAAATTCCCATGAATTGCTGTCTCTGAAATGGAGGGCCCAGAGAAGCAGGTTTATGTGCTGATCAAAGAGGCTGTGCTTTTCATCTCTCTTCTCCTTAGACGCATTCGCTAAGCCATCGGAGGGCAGTCCCGGGCCGGAAAAAGCAATTTGACCTTCTTCTGGCAGAACACAAAGCCAAGTCCCGGGAAAAAGAAGTTAAAGATAAAGAGCATCTTCTGGCTTCAACGAGGGAAGTACTTCCAAACCAATCAGGGCAGGCGCAGGACCCTCTGCCAGGATCTTCAGGGATCTCTGGGCCAGAACCTAAAGTCGCATCCCCTGCAAAATCCAGGCCACCTAACTCTGTACTTCCTAGGTAAGTCCCACCATGGCGACAGGGGCCCAGAGTTCTTGATCAAGTGACTCTGCCTTGCTGGCTCGTGTGTGGTCTGATCATGTGTTAAATGGAAGTCATAATGGTCCTGCCACCTAAGATGGTTTTGCAGTTTAAATGAGATAATGGGCATAAGGGGCTGGGCCATAGTGTTCAATGTCATTATCATTGTCATCATCATCATTCTTCATAGCAGACCTATTCCGAACAAGAGTAAGCTGAAAAGAAATACCTGGGTGACACATCAGCCACCAGGCAACTTCCTGGCTGCTTGGGATTTCAGATTAGTTGAAGATTCCTGGAGCAGGGAGTGCAGAAAACCTGGGTGAGTGGGTAGTCGGCACCTGTAGGGGCCCATTTGGCACATTTTCTGTGAATTTTTTGCACAACACTCCCATGCCTCGGGTGAAGGGAAAAGTAGCATAATGGAGACTTTGTGCTTTTCTATTTCCCTGCACATCCAGATAGCTGAGCCACCTGTCTGTGGTTTTATTTGGTTGTCCTGGACAGAAAGGAAAGAACAGAAAAGAGAATTAAACCCATTTGGATTAGGAGAGACTTAAAATCCACATGTGTGTTTTAATGGGCAGTGGACGGCCACGTTTAGTAGCAGACCAATTTCTAGGTAATAGGACAGGGAACCTTTTATTCAAAAACACTTACCGAGCACTTGCTCCATAAGCAAGGTAACTATGGTAGGTACCCTCTGACAGAGGTACAGAAATGAACAAAACTAGGTCCTGCTTTTCAAGAATTTAGAGTTTTGAACATGAGATAAGATTCAAATATTCATAATGTCATTCAAAGGAAACATTAATAATCCAATAGGAGAAGTACAGGTCCTGGTATTACTGATGATTTTGAGTGCATGCTGTGTGTGTCTCACAGGGGCCAATCAACAAGTGGGCTTTCAGAGAACATAGTTACAAAAGAAGAGGAAGGAGTTGTTTTTAAAGCAGCAGCAGATATTTGGTGGCAGCTGTTACTGATCTACCAGGTTCTCACCCTCATGCCTTCCGCTTTGGAACAAGCCTGACGCAGTTTGACAGTCATGGTCCCTGTGTAGGAATGGCCGACCTCAGCTCTGGCATGCTTGAGGAGCCGTCATGGAATCACGGCCCCCACACGTCTCCATCATCATCGCCATTGTCGTGTTGTTGTCATCCATTTACATGCCACTTTTCTTGCCACCTCTCATTTTGCAAGATTATTTTATAATTCTCACTTTAATGTGGATGTAAGTGAAGGATATTACGTTGCTTTAGAGTTGAGGAGATAGTTCTGTTCCAATCTCTGTTCCAAATTTCTGGGGAAAGCTTCAATTCTATATAACATGACTTTCAAACTACTCTGGGTGTAGAACTTTTACACCCACAAAACTTTACATGGTACCCAATATAAAAGCAGACCTGCCTCCACCTGAAGCCAGCTCAGCCCTGCTCTCATCACACATATACCCAGAACCCACTGTCCCCCCAACCTTCCAAGGAATCACCTCATACTCCCCAAAGACTCCAGGGGACTCAGTTTGAAAACCCTTTTTACTATATGATTTTGAGTGATGGAGGCACTTCTCACCCAAGCAGAGGTACCTGATTAACAAAGAAATTGGGGACAGCCATTAAAAAATAAAATAGGCAATGGAGTCTTAATAGCTTCTTCTGCCTGTTCCTTTCCGGTTTAGTTTTCAGAGGAACGTTTGTTGATGGAGAAATGCCAGATGTAGGTGTTCTCTTATAGAAGCGGAAAAAAGAGACTGAGGTTAATCACCAAAAGGGGTGTCTCTGAAAGGGAGGGGGAGGTAAAGGAGAGCATCACAAATGTTGCTAACAGTGATTTTTGAGGACACTTTTCAAAATTGATACAGACACCAAAAAACTCAGGGTGGACTCTGGTCCAGTGTTTGTAGGGAATAGCATTCTCATGTAATCAAAGATTTAAAAAGCATCAGTTTAATGTTATAATTACATAAAACTTAAAATGTTTATCTAACTCATATTAATCACATACATATAATAGATATTTCTTTTTTAATATATTTTATTGATTACACTATTACAGTTGTCCAAATTTTTCCCCCTTTGTCCCCCTTCACCCAGCACACCATTCCCTCCAGCAGTCACCCCCGACCCTTAGTTCATGTCCATGGGTTGTGCATACAACAGTAAGCTCTTTGGCTTCTCCATTTCTATACTGTTCTTAACATCCCCCTACCTATTTTATACCTACCAATTATGCTTCTTAATCCCTGCCCTTTTACCGCATTTGCCCTCTTCCCCCTCCCAGCTGATAACCCTCCATATGATCTCCATATCTATGATTCTGTTCCTATTCTGGTTGTTTGCTTAGTTTTGTTTAGGTTCAGTTGTTAATAGTTGTGAATTTGTTGCCATTTTAATGTTCATAATTTTGATCTTCTTTTTTTTAAATAAGTCCCTTTAACATTTCATGTCATAAGGGCTCAGTGATGATGAACTCCTTTATCTTTACCTTTTCTGGAAAGCACTTTATCTGCCCTTCCATTCTAAATGATAGCTTTGCTGGGTAGAGTAAGCTAGGTTATACCTAGCTTTTCATCACTTTGGAATATTTCTTGCCAGTCCCTTCTTGCCTGCAAAGTTTCTTCTGAGAAATCAGCTAATAGTCTTATGGCATCTCTTTTATAGGTAACTCTGCTTTTCTCTTGCTGCTTTTAAGATTCTCTCTTTATCTTTAACCTTTGGCATTTTAATTATGATGTGTTTTGGTGTGGTCCTCTTTGGGTCAAACTTTTTTGGGACTCTGCTTCTTGGACTTGTGTGTCTTATTTCCTTCACCAAATTCTTTCAGTATTTTTTCAAATAAGTTTTCAATTTCTTGCTCTTCCTCTTCTCCTTCTGACATTCCCTATGATTCAGTTGTTGATACATTTGGAGATGTCCAGAGGGCCCTTATACTACCCTCGTTCTTTTGAATTCTTATTTCTTCTTGCTGTTCTGATTGAATGCTTATTTCTTCCTTATGTTCCAAATTGTTGATTTGAATCCTGGCTTCCTCTCCTCCACTGGTGGTTCCCTGTAGATTTTTCTTTATTTCATTTAGTGTAACCTTCATTTCTTCCTTGATGTTGTTGCCGTGCTCAGTGAGTTCTTTGAGCATCCTGATCACCAGTGTTTTGAACTCTGCATCTGATAGGTTGGTTATCTCTGTTTCATTTATATTTTTTTCTGGAGTTTTGTTCTGTCATTTCATTTGGGCCCTATTTCTTTGTCTCCTTTATTGGGCCTCCTCCCTGTGTTTGTTTCTGTGTATTAGGTAGAGCTGCTTTGACTCCCTCTCTTAGTAACATGGCCTATTGTAGAAAAGGCACCTGAAAACTATGTGGGGTGGAGCCTTAGGTAATCACCAGGGCAGGGCAACCCGCTTCACCACTTTGTGGTTCTGTCAGGGGGGAGGGCTCGGAGAGGAGACAATGCTGTTGTCTGGCTTCTGGAGGTATGCAGAGCACTTGCCCCATTTCCAGTCACTTCACCTACTTCCAGTATGCAACTGACACCCTTCCAGCTGTTGCCCTGGTGGTGAATCCCAGCATGGGTGGGTTTGTATAACTTTTAAGTCCATGCGGGCCTTTTAAATGGAGTCTCCTGAAAATCTAGCAGTTTCTTCCACCACCCCAACCCCCACTGGTTTTTACAACCAGAAGTTATGGGGATTTATCTTTCCAGCACTGGAACCTTGGGCTGTGCACTCTGGTCGGGGACTGGGATTGCTCACTCCCAAGGTATTCCTCCCGATTTTTATCCAACACACATGATAGAGACCACTGCCACCTCTCCACACTGCACTGTGTCTCTGCAACCCCACCCCTCCTACCCATCTGGATGAATGTGGCTTCTTTAAATCCTTGGTCATCAGACTTCCATACAGCTCAATATTCTGATGGTTCTGGGTATTATTTGTTTTGAGATCTAGTTGTAATTCTTTCTATGGTTGCCCCAGGAGGTGAAGTGTGTCTACCTATGCCTCCATCTTGACCAGAAGTCTATAATAGATATTTCAGTTACATTAATTATCTACAATTGGCAAAAAGAAAATTATCACACATGAATAGAATTATCATAATCCCTTCCTGATCATGAGTTCCCTTTGCTGGAAACATTAATGTATGTGAATTTATTACATGTTATTACATGTTTCTTACATATTATTTTGATAACCTTGAAAATAGTTCAGCTTTCATATTTTTGAATTGCTATCCATTCTTGTCAAGGGTTCCTAAAAAGGAACTTGGGTCTAGAATTGGAAGAGTTAAAGTTAGAGAACACAGGTCGAAACAGGATTGGAAGTGTGTATCACAACTCCATGTTTATTAACCACATGAGCATGGTCATGTTTCCTAGTCTCTCTAGCCTCAACTTGCTCATCTGTAAAATGGAGCCAAAAAGAATTTAGTGAGATAAAGTACCAAGCTCATAATAAGCACTGAACTAATGGTAGCTGTTAGTGGTAGTGATATTCAGTGGGAAAGCAATGTGAGTAAATAGCCCTTGATAGTACCTGATTTCCATTTGCCCGTCATCTTGCCTCCTGTCCCCCAACCTGAGAGCCCTTAAATAACATACGCATATGCTCTGTTTCTTTGCCTCTGACTCTAAGGGAACACATTACTTGTTCCAAAGTACCCAAGGGCTACAGACGACCAGCCCAGCCATACTGTCAAGACCCTGTTGGAAAGAGAGAGGAAGGCAGAGTTTCGAGGTCATCTCTGACAAACCAGGCTCGGACCTCTGGGAGGGAGAGGAAAGGTCAGCTGTGGAAGCCAGGTCTGACAAAATCTGGGCACATTACTCTTTGTCTTGAGGGTGCTCACACATATAACCTTAAAGTATAAAATGGCAAAATCCATTGAGTTTTAGACTGACAAGGGGCAGTGAGGACAGAAGGTCCTAGATACCTGAAAAAGATTAGAGATGAGTCTGGAATGAAAGCAACTTAAGTTTTAAATAATTAGCAGAGCGTTATTGCCAAATTGTAAGCCATTTCTCTCCTTGACTTATATTTGTCCCTGTGCTTTTTCTACATTCGTTTCTCAATATGGGGAGGCTTTGAAGTCTGATTTTCACCTCTTATTAGCTTTGCAAGCCACTTCCTCATCTAAGAAATGTAGATAATAGTTAAGTGCAAAGAGGCAGTGGGTAACTTGGATGAGAGAGTGTATGTGACATGCCTAGCACATAGTAAGGACTCAGTTAAGGTCAATTGCTTTGTGTTCTCTTCTCTAAAGTACTCAGACAGACTGATACTCATGTTTCCACAAAGTGGTGGGAGTGGTACTTTCTTTATGTTTCCCTGAGTGAAAACGAATGCACCATCATCACATGCATTGTCTTTAGACCAAACTGGTAAGTGAAGAGGGGAGGGATGACGTAGTGTCGAGGGAGAAAAGGTGCTCGGCAGCTTAACAAACTTGAGTGACTTTTTCCACACTTTCTCATGACTAGTTGCCCATTTCCCCATCCCTTCTCACCAAGCCCTATTTTTTTCCTGAGAACAGCTGGTTCTAGTGAACTCCTCCCCTCCAGGTTCCACCCTAGAGTGTAGTGATCAGAGATGGAAAGTCTTGAAGGCATCTACCACCCCATCATCGCCAGGCGGGTGCATGCATCCTGAATGAAGCAAGCCTAAGAAGGAATAGATTGAGATTGCCTCCTCCTCCGTGTGTCTCTGTACACATGCGCACATCGTCATGCTGTCATGTGCCTGTCTTTGCCCTCTGAGCTGATGTTGTTCTAGAACACAGAGGTTCCATGTTCATCTTTATTCTCTGGCAACTGAAACTTACTATTGGATGTTTCACCCTTTTTTGTTTATTTGTTTGTTTGTTTGGAGTAAGGAAAATTTTATTGATCAAGAAGGTACCAACTGAGAAGTTGAGAGCCCTAGTGGTACTTCAACTCCATCTTAAGGAAGCACAGAGTTCAGTCCTCTTTTATGCCAAGGGAAGGGGAAACGGGAGTGGTAAGAGGTGATTGACTACCTCAGACATCTGGGTGCTGCCAATCAGGGTCTGAGGAAGATTATGCTGGTTGTTAGGAGTCTGGTCTTAGTCTCAAGGTTCCTGAAAATTTTTGATAAACAACCCTTACTTCCCTTATCTCCTCAAACCACAAGCAGAATTCCTCTAATGATTAGCATTCTATAGGCAAGTCTAAGTGGAAGCTATTAGCCTGAAGGCCATGGGAACAACTCAGGCTTGGAGTCGGAGAGGTCAAGCATTTCACTCTGTTACATTTACCCCCTTTTGTCATTTATTCCTCAGTATTGAGGGAAATAGGGCAACCAGGTCCAGGTTCAATTAAGAGGAAAGATTAGCTTTCAAGGTGGAATCAGATCTGCCTGCCCATTGTACCCCATTTATCCGGCTCCTACAATCTCACATGCTCACCTCTTCCGCGATGGGCCCCAAGCCTTAGAAGGAGCATTCTGAGGATTCAATTTAGACAAAGAATAAAGAGTAACTTTTATTATTATGCCCCCAGGACCCAAACCATAATGAGTTCACCACTGCACAAACACTTCCCAGTTTGCTGACAAGTAACGTAAAGCAGTCCCATTGTTTAAGGACCCACATGTCAAGGCCTCTGCAGTGGTCTGTCTGAGTCACAGAGCTGGGGCAGTAGAATAGGCCAAACAGTTGACTAATAAGGGTTAAATTCCCCTAAGATTTAGTTAGCACCAGGTGCTCAGGTAAACTGTCTGTGAGACTTACACCACATCAGTCACTGAGATTGTTTAAGCATGAACTGTTGTGGCAATTTCTTTGAAATTTATATTATGTAAAACCAAAACCCAAAAAATAATGGACAGCACTAGAATCTGATATCCACAAAGGTTATAGTTCCTACTGAAACATAATTTTTTCACTATAGTCACCCCCACCTTTACCAAAGATAGCCAAATGGAGACCAGTTTATCTGCAAAATAAATCTAGTCTCAATAAACTTGGCTTGATTATTTGTATAAGTCCAGCAAGAACAATAATTAACCACACAGACCCCTTTAAATATGCTTTGTGGAAATTTTCCTTGGAAATTTTCCTTCAGATTGAACTTCTAATAAAAGATATTAGTTATTTATTTTTAGAGAGAGGTGAAGGAGGAAGAAAGAGAGGGAGAGAAATATCGATGTGAAATATCAGATTGGCTCGGGGGGAGGGAGTGATGAGGGAAAAATGCAGACAACTGTAATTAAACAACAATAAAGTAATAAAATCTTTAAAAAATAAAAAAGGGGGGGGGGGAGAAAGATCGGCCACCTCTCACCTGTGCCCTGACCTGGGATAGAACCTACAATGCAAACATGTGCCCTGATCGGGAATCAAACCAGCTACCTTTCACTTCACAAGACGACACCCAGCCAACTGAGCCATACCAATCAGGGCTCAGATTGTTTAAATAGCCTCTCAAAGCTAAGAAGCTAAGCCATATACTTACCACCAAATTTTGACGGCAATACCTACACATTTGAGTGGATCCTCCTCTCTTTTCAAGGTACCCAGCATATCGTGAGGTTCTTTCTTTGCATCTTCCAGGGTGCTTCCTTTGTTCCTCAGCAACCTAGAAAGTCAGCTGTGAACCATGTAAACTAGATACCAGACTGTTTTCCCAAAGGGGCTTTATTGGCCTCCAAAGTCAATGTTAATTCCTCAAAGTCTTCTGGTCCTAGTCTATACATGTCTCTTTCAAACATGACATTCCATTCAAAGCCTTGATAATAAAACCAGTCTAACAGATTCTTATTGAACTTACATTGCCATGAAAATAAAAATACTCATTCATTATTGGATTCTACAGGGATCAAATAGTGAGAAAAATAAGTATTTCAATTCTGCTTACAGATATAAAATTTACCAAATTGCTAAGTCATAGGTAAACAAGATTCCTTTTATCTGAAAAACAAAAAGATTAAAAAATCAGCAATGTCAAACAAAAAGTCATAAAAATTGTAACCCTTTCCATCCGTTCATTCAGTCCTATGTAATTGAACTTGCTGTGCTTGAGTCCAGTCTTTCAATTAGCTCTCTAGACTTCACCTGATAATTCCAGGAAGTCTGCACACTGTCAAGACCCCTATGATTTGCTCAGTGAAGTGGGCATGCGATCACTAGAGGTTCTAGAAGATGTATTCTAAGTGGGAAACACATTTTCTGACAGTTTTGTTGCCATTGTGAGGGCATCAGTCCGTGACAGGAGAAAGCCTCACCTTACCCAGAAAGCATACACACAAAAACAAGAACATATTGATCACCCAAACCAAGTGGCAGTTGAACGAAGTCCAGCTTAAATAAACTATAGTGGATGAGGAAGCAAAAACTCAAAAAATGCCAAGGAGCCAGGTCACCCTGGTGGCCACCTTGGGTTTCCCATAGCCCCAATTATTCATTCAATTCACAGCCATTGTTTACCCACCTGAATGACTCTGATTCAGGAACACACTGTTGCCATGTTACAAAAACATCAGGATGGCAAAAGTCTGGCATTGGGTCATTTTTTTGTGGAAATAGGATGGACTTGATTCACGTGAGCCACAATCTGATGCTCAGGGGCAGTCATTTTAATGTGTCCCTCAATTTTGATGACAGACATCTTATGTCAGCACATCTCAGATCCCCAGCAACATATTTTTGAAACATTTATAATATATATTTATAAAAATGCAACATAAAGAAGACTCACTGTTATTTTTTGACAGTACTTTTCATATATTTTCTACTCATCAAAATAAACCTAATTAGTTTAACATTTCTCTTTGTAAGGAGAGAAAACAAATTTTGGGGGGTGTTTCAGTGGCCCTCTGGAACACCTCAGGTATTCCCAGGTCAAGGCTCTTATTTATAATTTAAATTGTTGGAAGTTTGTCAAAATATATCAAGAGATTTAGATATCTGACTACATAGGATCATGTCATTATGAAGCAACACATGATTATCCATCTAATCAAAGTGGTAATAGAAAATTTCAAACACAAATACAGAAGTTTAAGTTGGTCCAAAGGTTGTAGGTTATTGTTAAGCTGATTAACAAATACAGAAGTTTACATAATTGTTAACAAAACAGTTCTTAGTATTGAGGAGATGCCATTTTCTTAGGTAATCAAGGACTTGGTAAAGGCAATGTAAAACACAGAAAACTATTTTGATGAACACTATTTTGATGAATCTGCTTTCTAGGCAGAAAACTTTTTTCCAATATCAGTAACAGACCAATAGTCCAAGAAACTTTGTCCTCTTTAGCAGAAAGAGAAAGCCACACTATAATTTTGCATCAGCTTACTTTTTATGTTTAAATTTCTTTCTTTTTTTTTTAACCAAAGTTATGTAGGCATACAGTTCAAATATTGTATAGTACTAAAAGATATAGAATGGAAAACAGTGCTTCCTGCTATCCTGGGACTGCTCCTACCCTCTCTGTTCAGAGCACCTGTTTCCTGGACCACAGTGCCTTCCACCCTGTTGGTTTGCTTCTTCATTTTGATGGAGTGTCTCCTCCACTAGCACCTGGGGAAGGGGTGCACAGGAGGTCAGTTTTTAGAATCCTTACACACTTAAGTGTCTTTATTCTACCCTCACACTTAATTGATCACCTTTTTTAGTAAATAACTAGATTGATATCGTTTCCTTACAGAATTCGGAGCCATATTTCCATTTGCTTCTCATATTAAAAGTTTTTGTTGAGAAGTTTAATATCATTCAAATTCTCATTTCTTTTCAATCACCAGTTTTATCTTTGAAGACTGGAGCTCTGAATAGCAAAGGGATTACTCTTAATGGAGGCATTTTTTTCATTTATTATGTTGCATACTCAGTAGATTCTCTCAATCTGGAAACACTTGTTTCTGGGACATTTTCCTGTCTTACATCCCAGATCATTTTTTTCTCCACTGTCGTCTTTATTCTCTTTCTTGATCTGATATTAGTTGGATGTTGGACATGTTGCTCTGATCTTTTCATTCTCTTAGCATCTTTTCTCCTGTTGTCTCTCTTAATCTCTTATTCCACTTCCTAAAAGATTTTATTTTCTGAAAGACTTTCTTGACCTTGAAAACTATATATTAAATAATCAATTTATGGTTCACTTTATAAATTTTTAGGATCTGCTTTTTATTTGATTGCTCCTTATAATATCCTATGAAATGCAATCATTTTGCAG
>VMDR010003547.1:0-70902 GCA_007922815.1 Macrotus californicus
TTCTCCCTGAATGGAAATTATATGTCAAATGAACAAAAACTTATTAATCAAAATTAAATTCCTGCTTAAAGAGAATTCAGAGCCTAAAGACATACCATTAACTATTTACTAACAATCATGAAATTAGCTTTGGTTTTGGAAAAACACAAGTATTGGGGGATTAATATAGCCTCACCTCTACCAATTGACATTGTCATTTATGTTTTGGAGAACATCATTCATTTATTCATTCATTCATGTCTTCCAAAGATATTTATTTAGTGCCTACTGTGTCCTAGGTCCAATTTCTGTTGCTAGGAAGAGTTTCATGAGCAAACACATGAACATCTTTTGGGATTACCCTTTTCAGATGCTGTCTCCTCAATGCATCCTGAAGGGAAAGGCAGGAAGAATGGAGTTCACTCCTTGATTAACACACCACTCATAATAATGTAGTGGATATTATTTTGACCCAGGAAGATTAGGCTAATTATATATTCCTTTTCTCTTTCAGTTCTCTCTGACCAATTATGATAAAAAAATCCCTTAAAATGCCTCCTCTCTGACCCAGTCACTCATTTTGTTGTGATATTTGTATGGCTCCTTTTTCTTCCCCCCATGATGTCTATGTGGTATTTAGTATAGATCAGTAGGTGAAGTGTAACTTGGAGCTCATGGCTCATTGTACACATTTCACCCTGATATTTTACTAGACACTAGCCTTATGGATATCTCCTTTGTTTTGGACTTGTTATTAAGACTGTAGTAAAATTTTGGTTGACTATGAGTAAATTAGTATTTTATGTAGTTTTGTCAAAGTGCATTGTTTCTCTAAGCGGATTTGAAAGCTGCTTCAGAGATGCATATACATTCTTAATTTGAAATTTTTATTCTTGTTTGAAAATGGTTATGCAATAAGTATGTCCTTTGTGTAATGTCAGACATAACCCTAGGGGTTTATATATTAAAGGCTGCCATCTTTTATAAATTGCTATTTAAGAGTGAATTATTGCTCCTTTGAAACTAGAGTTTTCCAAATAGTAGCTTGTCATATATGAGCCTGAATGCCAGATTCATCCTATAGTTTTCCATTAAATTCAACTTTCCTTTAAGAGTGATTGCATGGATTTGTGTATGCTCAGGAATGTCTAAGGCTGTGGTAGTTTTCTTTGTGTGCTAAGTTCTATTAAAATTTTACTTACTCTGTAATTCTTGGTTACTCCAGCAAAAAGTGAGATTTTTCTACTTGATTCATAACAGTTATTGACTATAAAGCTATTTCAACAATTAAGATTATTGAGTCCTATAATTTTTACTATGGCAGAAATATGATATTCTTTAAATTTCATCTTTCGTTAATGTCTTATTTTCTCCAAACAGACCATAAACTTCTTGAGGGCATAGGTCATTTTTTAAAGTACCTATGGTTCTCCTTTCCCCTTCATTCCTGGTATGTGGTGTACCATCCTATTCAAAATATTTCCTTAGATTTAAGTCAAATCATCAATACCAGTTGCCATGCATGTTTGATTTAAAATCATTTCTGATCTTGGTGGACAGAAGTTGGAATTTAACCTAGCCTTTCCCCATGGACACATCAAAGCAAGTGATGTGGACTTGCATTTTGTTACCTATGAAATTGAGATGATGCTTCTTTCGTACCCAGTCTGAGCATGATAGGTGACTAATGAAGAGATTGGTAGGCAAGCAGGTTGTCTAGTGCCATGATATGTGCTTAAGGAGAGACCTAGAAACAGAGTGACCCAAGATCTTGCAATAGAGGGAAGTTGGCCACATGTGTGCCCTGAGTATGGGGATTGATCTGAGGTGTGAGCATGTCCCTTTGGGAGTTATAGCCTGCTCCTTTTCCCCTTTTCTACCCCCATTTCCCATATGTGCTAATACTGATGTTAGGTAGAACATTCTGCTCCATCTGTCTAACCTGCCCTTGTATCATGGAGTTGTGCATAAAACTGAAAACCTAGCACCTTGCATAAAGGTGATGATTTGTAATGGGCAAAGAAATGGTAGATTTTGAAGATCTTTGATTTCATTGCATATTAAATAATATTAAGCTCTCTGGGACAATGGGACTTTTCAGAAAATATAGACACAGTTTATGGAGATTTTTTTACTCATTACATTTTTAATAGAATCCTGTATTTTCTCCTGGCTTTATAACTTGTGCAAAATATATCAAAGATATACAGAAGTGAATGAACAAATGTGAAAGCCGCAGATGTGCAGGATTAATCTGTATATTTTTATGCAAAGGACATTTTATGCCAGGACAGACAATGAACACATCCTTTCCCTCCTCTCTAGTCTATTATTTGAATAGCTTCAGTACCAGAAATTGTGTGCATTAATAGGTTGGTGAATCTAGTGGTTTATTCATTTGTCTGTTTCAGCCATAGACAATTGTTGGGGAAAGCTTTTTGTAGGGATTGCTTTTGATGATTTTGTAAATACTTTGTTTATGGAAGTTTTATTTATTTGTAGAAAAGTACACAGTTTTCCAAGAGCCTCTTTTAGGTCAGAAATACTAGAAAACATTGATGAGAGTGTCAAGTTAAGGTTCAAAAGTAAATTCCCAAATGAAACATTATTCCAAGCACACTGAGATGTGTGGAATGATAGGATTGAATTTGTCCAATATCTTACCTGGTGTGAATACTTTTAAAGAATTGCTATTCGTATAGAAAATCTAGACTTTGGTCCTAAAACATTTGCTGTGCTTCTTTGACTTTTTTCACCACTGAATGCTTCTGGACTTTTTTCTCCTAAGTTTTGACAGTACATTCCATCAATCACCATGCATGTGCACACACACACATATGCATGCACACACATAAAGTAGAAGAAAAAAGGAAGGCTCAGGCAACTTGCATTGAGCATGAGCCTTCCAATCAGTTTAAGGCAAATATCCTAAGAGTGGATTTGTGGTCCTAGAGTTTGAAAGGCTGGGACTACACCTGCACAGCAACACAGGAACCCACCTACCAATGTGAGAATGTAGGTAGGAGTGGATACAGGGAAGCGTACCTGCTTTATGTGTCCATATACTTACACTGGAAGAGATTGAGTAGGTTCAAGGTTCCTCGCTATGATTAAAAAAATAAAGATGAAGAGGTTAGGTGTGGTCTAAACAAAGCCTGGGTGATGGAGATATTTCAATTATAGTTATTTTATGTAGCGGGCAGCCACAGCACTCCACACGATGCTTTATAAAGGACAAAGAGTTTCCTTGTGTTTACACTTTTTATTACTATATAGGATTAGGTCTGTTGCACACACAGAAGAGGAAGTCATTTTATTTTACACAAATCAGCTACTTAAAGTAAATTGAGATCTATAGAATTTACCAATGAAATGAGTGATTTGATGTGAATAAAAGAGGTGGTGTGTTGTAAATCGACACTGACAGCCAAATGGGGAAAATTGACAGAGCACTGTAATCACTCCCAACATCCACTGAAGTTATTGATCCAGAACCTCTATAATCCCCTTCACATAACACAAGCAATTTCATATAATACCTGTAATAACAGTGCATTCAAACTCAAGTAGCCATCTGAAGCATTGTATCTAATGGCGAAGCGAGCCTCTGCTGAGTAAGTGCAACAACTGGAACACAAAAAGCACCAATGACTCCTGCCTTTCATAGTAACAGCCCCTGATAAGAGCTAGTTTAGAAGATAAACAGTTCCTAATGCCAAAGAAAATGAGCTATTAATTGCTGGCTTGCTAAATATGTTGTAAAAGACAGAGCGGTGGGCGCAACATGGAGAGAATGCAACTGGATTGGGGGGTTGATAAACTTCTTAGGTTATCCATACGCCCGCTATCTGATGTTAATTACAACAGAGGGAAGACAGCTGACAGGTATTTAGCTGCTGGGTCATTACATCCTTCCCAGGTGTTTTCCCATGAAATGTTTCTCCAGTTTTACAAGCTCCTTCTCGCACTGATGGATTATTCCGCAGCCTTATCAAAGCTTTGCCAGCTCCTCATTAATATATAGAGCAAGCCGCACTGTTCTATATATCATTGTCTTCCTCTTGGGGAGGGCTAATCTGTCAGCCATTATCAGCCAGTCAGCAGAAGCTAGGCAATCAGACCTGACGGCAAAGAATCATGGGAGATCAGGGAAGGTTAAATGAGGCTGACAGTTGTGATAATGATGATTATACTATAAATTAAGATATGATGATAAAGGAGAATAAAAGACACAATCTGAAGCAATATTTGGTTTAACATGTCTCTCTTTTTCGTTACTGTTAAATGGCCATAACATTTATCACACCGAACAAGAATGGACGTTTAACTACCATGATAAAATGGGACAGCATCAGATTGAAAACCCAACAAGTTGTGATTACAGTGTCAGGCACTTTTCCACTGGTTGAGAAAAAAAACGGGAGATAGAGCATATGTTATAATCATTCATGCATTATTCTGTAGAATGAAAAGAAAATAGATCTATTTTAGAAATGTCTTTCAGCCTTCTCGCTGGAAAACCAAAGGAAACGGTTAATATATTCTTCTGCTCCCCAGATCATTTTTATCAATGAAACAATAGGAAGTTAAGTGAGAGCCCTCCCATCAGGCCTTCTCTCCCAAATGTATGTTTATTAGAAGCTGATTCAGAGACTGCAAAAGGGAGTTCTGGGTATGTTTCACTCCCTGTTGAATTTTGAAATAAAGGCAGCTAAAATCAACTAAATAGTTCCCGAGTGTGACTTTTTACAGGAGGCATTTACAGGCTACAATGAAACAAAAGTGAGTCACAATTTACTTTGCTTTCAAAAATTAAGAAGTAGAACAGCGGATGTCTCTGAATTGTTATTAAATTGCCTTTACTAATATATTTCTTTGGGTACAGAGGCTGTCATATTTGAAACCTAAAAGAAATTTTGATAGCTTCATGGAAAAAAAAGTTTTAAAAAATGAGGTCCAATTTCCCTCTGCACACTCACATGTTGAATCTCATAGTTTCTAACCTTTAAGCTTCCTACACACAAATGACTTCCACTGTCACTCAAATATCTGTGTTTCACACCACTTATACAATACAAATTAAGTATCTCTACATATGGGTGGCTTGACAGATAATATAAATTATAAATTCCACAGTTAAATTTGCATCTACAGAAGGGATGATTTGTTTTCTGACTTTATTTACTTTACTAGTAAAATCAGGAGTAGAGGGAAAAGAAACCTCTTAATTCTCGATCACCTCTTTTGACTACTTATCTTTCATCTAGGAATGAAAAAAATTGAGTTGAAAAAATCTCATTTTGTCCTTTCTTGTGTTTAAATTTCAGAAACTGGGCAATTGGGAGAATAGAGTTTAATGCTTCAGCTATGCCTGGGATTGATGGTTTACAAGGCTCTCAGGATGGGACTTGTTTTTTTTTTGCAGCAGACATTTGTCCATTTAAACCTGAGTCTCAACCTCAGTGCTATTGACATTGCTACAGATAATTCTTAGTTGGGGTTGGGGACTGTTCTGTGCATCATAGGATGTTTAGCAGCATTGTAGGATGTTGGCCTCTACTGCCTGCCTACAGCAACCCCACCTTCACTGAGACAACCCAGATTGTTTCCAGACATTGCCAAACTCCCTGTGGGGGCAAAATTCCCTCTAGTTGAGAACTATTGATTTACACCAATAATACATTTTGCATATAGATAAACTGACCTTACTAACTATGGCTCTGTGAAGTCTTCCTAAAGATTTCTGTAGTTTCCCTTTCACAGTGGGTGATTCAGTGGAAGTAAGTCAGAGGTATTTTTGTAGCATATGTACAACACATTGAAGCAACCACTTCAGGATATGGTTGTAAGCTGACCTATGGCCATGAACTCTAAAACAGCATATTTATTAAATGATCACTAGCATTTATCAGCAGAATGAAAAGTGTGCATATTCCTTTATATAGATGTGAAAGAAAGTTATAAGGCTTAGTTTATAAAACTGTTGGTTCATTCTGTAAATGCTTAGGTAAGTACCCTGCTCTGGCGCTGAAGTTTACTGTCATAGGGTACCAAAAGAGCAGTGCTGGGACCCCAGGAATGACCAAGGACATGTCAAGGCATTTGAAACAAAGTGCATTTAGGGTATATACGTTGATTGTAATATACAAGCCATGTTCTCACAGAGCGTGCATATTAAATTTTCATCTTGTAGCTACACATCTTACACATAAACATTGATGGTCAAAGATCATTTTGCTCTTTTGCTTGGAAAACTATTACTGCTTTAGAATCGAATATCCACCATATTTATGGAGATAGAGAATATGTTTGGCCATTTATCCTTCCTGAGATCAGGCTGGCATGGGTTTTTATTAAACAAGCAAAGCAGCGAGGCTTCCTGCTTCACTGACTTCCTGTGAGCTCACCGTAGCAGATCAAGGGCTCAGTCCAATGATCCTCTAGATTCACGTTCCATTCTGATGACATCTTTCTCTAAAGATGCACAGTATGTCAAGTGGGGCTGGGGGAGAGAGAATCTGGAATGGCGTTCTACTCCCTTTGTGGGGCATATCAGTGGGGCTGGAGCATGGCTGTGTCTGGGTGCAGCCCTCCCTGCGGGCACAATAACAGCCAAAACAATCCCCTTATTTCTGGTAAATGGAGTTGTAGATAGGGGTTGTGGTACCCTCTAACTAGCCAGTAGGTGTGTACCTGCCCTCTGGCCTGCATGATGTGCTCAGGGGCTCAGCCAGCCCTCTAAATCCACTTATAGAGCCACACTCGGATGTACAGTTTATTATCCCATGGCTGGTTCTAATTTGGCACATGAGCTGCAGGCAGAAACATATCTTGTTCCTTAGTCCATTTTATTAACGTCGTGTTGTTGGCTTGAGCCTAGTGCTGTATTAGCCGCTGAATAATCACAGCTGCACAGGTAGCTCCAGAAGAGCGAATGAGAGGCTTTCTTCAAGGGCCGTGCTCCTGCAGAAATGATTTGTACCCTCGGGCTGATTGTCACTGACAGAAAATGAGAACCAGGAACATTCAATGCAAAGTAATATGTTCTGTACAATTACTGGATTAATAATTTTATTCCATTACTGTGTGGGGAGAGAGGACATCGGCCTTAAGATCTGCAATTCTAGTATATTTCTGAGCGTCCTGTTAAGAGAGTGAGCAAAGGTCAGGAAACTTAATTATGCTATAACTAGATAGAAATTGCCAAGTGATAAAAAGAAACATCCAGACAGATTCAGCAGGAAATTACAGCTTTAATAATATAGCATAATGCCTACTTCTATACAATTATCGGAGAGACCCTGAATGGTTCAGAATAACAGACTTGAGTTTCTAGTAACGACAAAAAATCTCACTGAAAATGACATTTTGCATCTTGCTGTAAATATTTTTTTTCAAAAAAAAATAAATAGTATCATTATTCAATGATCAAAAATCTTCTACTTATTCCATACCGGATGCAGTGACCACATTGACATTTGAAAATGATGACAGAGTTGGATTATAAGGAAAGTAATTTATATTTGCAAATTAAGTTTCTGGCATTCTACTTAAAAAAAAAACAGTCTAGTCTAGTCTTTCAGGAATTAAAAAAGAAACCCAATGCATGGAGGTTTATTCAGTTGCATGTGAGCTCCAAGGACTGTCAGCACTTGTGTGCTGGGAGCTCCTGCTGGGACTGGCCGGAAAGAACGGGAGACCCTTTAACATAAACCTAAGAGGAGGGATTAAAGATGAGCATTAACATTAATAAACCAGGGACAACGGGCAGCTCAGTCATGTCTTCAGAAATGAGGGAGGAAGAACTTTCTACAAATCTCGCTGAAAGGACTGAAATGAAGCAGTCAGCTTTTGCAAACGTGACCCGGTGTTTTAAATATCAGAGCCTCACCCTTCACAGACACACCGCACGTGGCACAAGGACCCACCTCTCTTGTTTGTGTGAGGTCCTTTTTTTCTCCCTTCTGTGGGAAGGAAAAGTCATTTCTCTGTGCTTGCCCAGGAGAGCCCAATGTTTCATTTTGTATTCTGAGGACACAGATTAATCAGCCAGCTCCTTCCCAGAGATGGCCATTCTGCCCAGAAATCTGCATATCTGCATATTACTGTTCTTCCCCGAATTTAATTTCCTACAGGAGCTGATATTAATCACCCTGTTTAAACAGAGGGGATTTGGGGGTCTGAACAAATATGACATTTTTTCCCATAGAACTTATAGAATATTTTTCTTTTATTTTTTTCAATTTAAAGGGACAATAGCCTTGTTGGCTTAATCCTAAATAGTGACTGTTACTGCATTTTTTCACTTTACCGTTGATCATTTGGATGGTAGCAGTAAACCCAGATTCCACTTCTTAGACTTGAGATAAATGCACAATAAATTTGGAAATAGAACAGCTCCCACCCCACCAGCATTTTGATATTGGCAACTTGGTTTGCCTGTGAGATGGTCCCCTATCTCTCAGGTGAAAGCAAGACAAAGGTCACAGTCTAGAAAAACAAAATCTTCCACGTAGCCCTCACTGCTTTACCCTATCTTATGTGTACGGAAGTTAAATTCATCAGCTGCTGTTACCTCTGCCAGGATTATTTGGCATATTTTATTCTGGCTGCTGCAGCACAATGGTGGCCCAGGCAGAAACAGGAGACAGACGAACACCGTGCTTAGAGAAATATGCCGGTGTGCCCTGTGAGTCTGTGCCAGCTGGAAGAAGGAAACACTCATCAGTTACTAGATTCACTGCTGTTATTAAAATGGAAGCTGCCATCCAGGTTTTTGTTAAGACACATACCCTAGCCTCTTTGCTCCACAGAGGCTAATTTGGATTGGTGCTTTTTTCTACAGAGCCTCTGCAATGGCCTTGGGACCATGTGAGCCAGGGGGAGCAGAGAAATGTTTGAAAAGCTGAAGTCCAAGGCACAGATGCTGTGGAGATCCTGGCTGCCACCCCTGTCTCTAACACTGGAATTTCCTGGAACGGGTCTTCCCTAAAGCGAAATGGAAGTTGCCCTGGCCAGTGTTGCTCAGTGATTGGAGCATTGTCCTGTAACCGAAGGGTTGTGGGTTCAAAACCAGTTCAGGACACCTACCTGGGTTGCGGGTTCATTCCCAGTCTTAGGTAAATGGGATCTCTAGTCCCCAGTCTGGGCACTTATGATCTCTAGTCCCAGTGTGTACAGGAGACAACCAATTGATGCTTCTCTCTCACATCATGTTTCTCTCTCTCCATTCTGTTATCTCTAAAAGCAATGAAAAGAAATGTCCTCATGTGAGGATATAAAGACAGAGAGAGAGAGAGAAATGGAGAGAAATGGAGGCAGCAGTTTCCATGGATTGGCCCCACAGAGGCCAATCCTGTTTTCTTAACTGAATGTTTTTCTGTTGTGATTAGCAATGTGATATGGGGCCAGGCACCTCTTAAGTTGAGAGGAAATTTCCTGGGAGCAAGCATCTTTATTTCCACAAGGTATAACAGTACACTTAAAAAGCAGAATTTGCCCGGGCCAGAGGGCTCAGTTGGTTGGAGCATCATCCAGTACTCCCAAAAGTTTCCGAGTTTGATCCCTGGTTGGGGCATGTTCAGGAGGCAACCGATTGATGTTTCTCACATCAGTTTCTCTCTCTCTGTCTCTCAAGTCAATAAAAATATCCTCAAGTGGGGGGTGGGTGGGGAGAATATTAAGGCCTTAAGGAATACCATCCTTGATATTACTTTTTTCTTGCTCAATTAAAAAATTTAGTAAAGCTCTCACATTCCATCTTTTCTCCTTAAATCTGTATAAACAGATTGAATTGAAATCAGGAGCTAGTTTTGGAGTAGCCGCCATTCACAAACTGGTTGATATAGGAATGAGATCTTCAGCAGGTATGAAAATCAAAGGTCTGCCGTCCTGGAGAGGAGATTACTGGTGTTCATGTCATTCTTTCTGAACACCTAGGCTGCTATATTTTCTTTGCCTATTGTAAATCACAAGGGTATCACCCCAGGCAAATAGCGGCTTAGATTGTTTATCTGTCTGCGCTAATAGCATTTTATTTGAAGTCTTAAAAGTCCCAAGTGGCTTAAAAGGGCACTATTACACGACTTCACGTTTTATTGCAAAATGACTGGGTCCAGCTTCATTTGCTTCACTTTGAAGTCTTAATGCTACTTGGCTGTCAGATCAACACATGTCCTTTCCGATTTAAACTTTAAGCAAGATCCCCTTGAAACAAGCCCCTTTCTTCTGTGGGGATCGAGGGGCTTTTAATAACTTATAAAAATATTGTTTTGTAGCTGTCACTGGTGCAATACATCTTACTAGTTGGTTTGCTGCCAGTGTATCTGAAAAACAGAATACCAACTTAAGTTACTATTTTCTGATTAAGAGAGGGTACTTGATTGAATAGTTATGGATATTTATTTTCTGTTAAATTATTTAAAAAAAAGAAAAGCTTCATTATCCGCCCATCCATCCTGACATATCTATATGATGTATACATAGTAAAAATGTTGGAGAGTTGCACAATCCTTGGAGTAACTGATAAATTTATGCTTATAAAAAAGGTGTTAAAATGTTGATGGGTCTTCAAGCAAAGTTGCAACATGTGGGCATATGTAA
Organism: Macrotus californicus; assembly: GCA_007922815.1. NCBI lineage: Eukaryota > Metazoa > Chordata > Mammalia > Chiroptera > Phyllostomidae > Macrotus > Macrotus californicus. The sequence goes on from VMDR010003547.1 coordinate 10,582, forward strand.
GCCCTCAAGACAAAACACAATCAAAAGAGGCTGATGGGGTGGCAAGTGGTGTTGTTGACTTTACTACCTTACTGAGTCTGCCATTATACCCAAGACCAAACCATCATCTGATGTCAGGGGTCTGAGCCACACTGAGTGATTCTTCTGACTTACACAAAGATGCTGAACCATCCTGAGAGGTTATGGATAGAAAATGCACATGACAATGATCCCCAATGGTGCAGAAAATTGAAAGGAAGCTATTTCACATTGGGTTAGAAACCACACATTTAATTGGCTGGATCTTATATGTATTTTTGTGAATGTGTGTGGTGTGCATGCATATATGTGGTGTGTGTGTGTTTGTGCATTTGTGTATATCTGTTTTTTAATTATATTTTATTGATTATGCTATTACAGTTGTCCTGATTTTTCACGCATTGCCCCCCTCCACCCTGCACCCCCTACTCCCTCAGGCAATCCCCACACCATTATTCATGTCCATGGATCATGGGTATAAGTTCTTTGGCTACTCCATTTCCCATACTGTACTTTACATCCCCATGGCTATTCTATAACTACCTATTGGTACTTCTTAATCCCCTCACCTCTCCCCCCTCCCCCCCCCCAATCTGGCAACCTTATGTAAACTAACTTCTTTTCTATTGCTTTTAAGAGTCTCACTTTATCTTCAAACTTTGGCCTTTTAATAATTATGTTTTTTGGAGTGGGTCTCCTTACATCCATCATTATTGAGACTCTGTGTTTCCTGGATTTACATGTCTATTTCATTCACCAAATTAGGGAAGTTTTTTTTTACTATTTTTTCAATTGAATAGATTTCCAATTTCTTGCTCTCTCTTCTCCTTCTGGCACTCTTATGAGGTGAATGTTGGACCTCTTAAAGTTGTCCCAGAGGCTGTTTATACTAACCTCATTGTTTTGGATTCTTTCTCTTTTTATTGTTCTGTGTGATTGTTTTTTTTGTTTCCTTATGTTCCTAATTATTGACTTGATTCGTGGCTTCATCTGTTCTACTGTTATTTCCATGTCAATTTTTTTATTGCAATTAGTGTATCCTTTACTTCTGACTGGATCTTTTTTATGCTGCTAAGACCTCACTTTGTTTCTTGAGAATCTTTATAAAGTGTTTTGAACTCTGCATCTGATAGATTGCTTATCTCCATTTCATTTAGCTCTTTTTCTGGAGTTTTGATCTGTTCTTTCATTTGGGCCATGGTTCTTTGTCTCCTTGTTTTGGCAGCCTCCCTGTGTTTGTTTCTATGTACTAGGTAGAGCTGCTTTGACTCTGTGTCTTGGTAGTATGGTCTAATGTAGTAGGTGTCCTGTAGGGTTCAGTGGCACAGTCTTCCCTCTCACCCAAGCTGGGTACTCAGGGTGTGCTCTTTGTGTGGGCTGAGTACACCCTCCTCTTGTAGTTAAGCCTTGGTTGCTGTTAGCAGATCAATGGGAGGGATTTATCCAGTCCAGTCAGCTGCAAGGACTGGCTGTGACCACTGACCACCAACCTCCACTCTCTGTGGAGGATCAACTGTGCAGGGGCAGGGTGATGATGCTCCAACGTGATCTGTAGCTATCCACTGGGTACGTTGGCCATGGGGTTTCCTGGGTGATGCAGGCTAAGGGCAGTCCTCACCTGTGTTTTGCCCAGGGCATCCTGCCTGAGCTGTAAAGCAATCTGAGATGGCTCTTACTTGTGCTGGGCTTGGAGATTCCCAGGTGAAGCCAAGCTGAGACTCTAATCTGGCTGCTGCTAGGGCTCATTGAAGCCAGCTGTTGCTTGTTTGATAGGATTTAGGAGCCAACACCAACCATTATTATAGAAAAACAGCTTGGGTGGGCCCATAAATTGGGTGGGGTAGAGCCTATGTGGATTTCCAAGGTGGATCACACAGTGTTAGCCAGTTTGATGGAGTCTCAGATATGGCACTAACCTACCAGCTCTGTGGGGAGAGGGCTTAGCAAAGGGACAATGGCCTTTGCTTGCCCCAATACTGGATACTTCAGTCTCTCTCTGTATACCACTGGTGCTCTTCAAGCTGCCACCCTGGTGCTGGAGCTCAGAGGGAGTATGTCTGAGTAGGTGAGTCCATGTGTGTTTTCCCCATGAGGAACTGCTTAGGGCTGGAGCAGCCTCCTCCACTGACTCGATTCCCGCTGGTTTTCACAGCCATAAGTTGTGGGGACTTACTTCCTGGCTCTGGAATCCTGGGATGGAGGTACTGGTATGGGTCTGGGACTCTTCACTTCTGAGATATCCCTCTTGAATTTTTACCCATGTGGGTGTGGGACCAGCTCACTCAGTGTCTACACCCCTCCTACCAGACTGGATGGATGTGGTTTCTTCCATTTTGTAGTTGTCAGACTTCCATTCAACTTGATTTCTGATATCCCTGAGTGATGGTTGTTTCATATTTTAGTTGTTATTTTGATGTGGTTGTGTGAAGAGGAGAGCTATGTCTGCCTATGTCACCATCTTGACTAGAAGATTGTGTGTGTATATCTTTAGGATTAAAATAATGTAAGCAATCTCCTGGGTGACAACTTTTAAAGAAACTTTCTGATATCTTCAGCTGGGCCCTCAGTAACACAGACCAAAGAAAACTCTATCTATGTATGATAACTGGGACCATTCTGGGTGCCTTCCACTGTCCTGCTGTGACTGGTACTCCCTGAAGCTATTTGAGGTGGTACTATAGTCATAACATCAAGGAAAATGGACCCCCCATCTCATTACTGAGGACTTCTTTGTGATATTTTCAGTGGTGTCAGCCAGTGGAATTTGACTCTAGGTGGATGTGTGATATTTGGAACCAAGCCTAACCTCCTGGGGCAGCTCAGCCTCTGGGAGATTTTCTGGAGCCTTAATATCCTGGTGACAGAACCTGCTGTAGGTGATGCCCACACTCTGGAATCTGCTGTCCTGATCCAACACTTTTATAGGATCCTCATCTGCCTGGCCCATTGGGATACATTCATGAGGATGATCCCTCCCTTGAGCTGTCCCAGCCAGTGGGAGAACTTGACTCTCATGAAATCATTTGTCACTGAGCTCTTGAGGCATCAAGTTCAGAGGCAGCTTCCAGCCGGGTCAGCACACCATTGTAATGCCACACAGTTGGTCATTACAACTAACAATAATGTTCTTTCTCTGTGCCAGCCACCATGCAAGCCTTGGCACGAATTACTTCACTTCATCCCAGAAAAACCCTATTTCATGGAAAAAGAAACTGAAGCTCAGGCAGTATAAATGATTTCCTGAATTTACCAGACAGTGGCAGAGCATGGATGCAAACCCAGTCCCACGACATTGGAGCCCTGCCTCTTTCCCATTACCATTTCCACTTCCATTTTATTTTCTTGTTGAAAATTCAGGCAGATGAAGAAAAGTAAGATCCTTGGGTGGAAAGTTGATGGGTGAGCTTTTTAATTTGTAACTGACCCTTTTGCCTGGGGACGCCGTTTTAAACCTTCTGTACCCTGGCCTCTACATTTGTGGGGGCAAATCAAGATTATCTCTTCCCCTACAGTGAGGGTGAATGAGAACAAAATCTTTTAAAATGCTTTTCATTAGCCCTGATCATGTGGCTCAGTTGGTTGGGCATTGTTTAGCAAGTTGTAAGGTTTCAGGTTCAATTCTCAATCAGGGCACATGCCTGGATTGCAGATTTGGTCCTCTGTCACGGTGCGTGCAAGAAGCAACTGATGGATGTTTCACTCTCACATCAACGTTTCTCTCCCTCTCTTTCTCCCTCCCTTTCCCTTTCTCTAAAAATAAATAAAATCTTAAAAAAAAATTCTTTCTCTAGCATGTGCAAAGTTGGCATCTAAATAATGTGAAGTGATAGCATTGCTCCTTGTTGGAACACCCAGGGTGGCACAGCCAAGAGAGAGGCACATAGTGCTGTTTTTTATTTTTATTTCCTCTTTTGCCATGCAATTCTATTTATTTTATTCAGAAGTCACGGGAGAGCCCAATCTACAGATATTGATGTAGAGGAGATCATGTCAGAAAAAAGGTAATTGATGGTAAATGTCAAATATTAAATCCTATCTGGTTATTACTGAGCATATTAGCGATGTAAGTAGCTTAACAATTACAGCTGTGATTGACTAGGTGGGAACCAAAATCCTAAACATCAACTGCCAGAAGGGATAATTATAACACATTAGCACCTGCTTAGACAAGATTGACAACTCCAGTCTAACATCTGCTTAATATCACTTTCATACTTTTCACGTATTTTTCTCCTTTTGAATGGAGCAACATAAGATTTCCTCAAGGATAACAATAACCCAACATCTATGTTATTCATTCACATTATTACAGCTGCTTGTTGTCTGTGGTCATGGTTTCCTGCTGACACGTTTACAATTGAATGAAGCACATAGAAATGGGCTACTGGGGACTAGGCAGGCACAGTTGTGGTACATTTCTGGGAAAATGTTACTGTCAACTTAACACTTTGAAAGAAACCCCAAAATGTAATATTTCGTTTGTTGGTTAAGTCTGCAAAGTATATATGCATTAAAATCAGATTGGAATCTGAAAGAATAATTTCATAATCCTTCAATGAAAGCCATGGTGCTAGCTTTGGCATGCCTTGCAGACAGCACATTACCTAGAACTTTCTGGGTAAGCAGAATTGCAGGCTGACCCAAGGAGGCACCACACATTATTCACCTCCCTGCCATGGAAAATAGTTGAGAAACATGTTGAGAAAAGCTATCTGACATTTTCTGGTTTAGTTTGGCTACATCTCCATGGAACTAAAGGTATGGAGTTTTTGCCCATATATGAGAATGGGGGGGGGGTAAAAATTAATTTTAATGATTTCTTACCACCTAATTGTTCTTCATGGTTTAATACAAGTCATTTTGTTGTTTAATAGTCTTAATGTCTTCCCTGGCTGGTGTGGTTCAGTAGATGGAGTGCTGGCCTGCAAGCCAAAAGGTTGTCAGTTCTATTTCCAGTCAGGGCACATTCCTGGGTGAAGGGATGTGCAAGAGGCAATCAATCATTGTTTCTCTTCTTCTCTTTCTCCCTCCCTTCCCCTCTCTCTAAAAATAAATAAATAAATAAAAATCTTTTTTAAAAAGTCTTTCTTTTCTTAAGAGGGGGGCCTTGGGTAGATCATTTCTGCCTGGCAATGCCATAATCAACTGGTGAGCCCTTTGATTTACCTGGACATATTACATAGGTGGTCAGATATGAGAAGAGTACAGGATTGAATACTTAGGATGGAGAGTGTTCACAGAGGTACATGTATTTATTCATTATTTTAAAAATTATACATCTATTAATCTTTTTATCCCCTTATCACTTAAATATTTTTTATTTTATAAATATTTATTAAGCACCTACCGTGTGCCAGCTCCAGTTTTAAATATTTCAGGTGGTGGAAACTGCAGCATCACTAATAAGAAGTTAACCTCTGTAAGGCTTTGAGCAGGGGCCTAGCTGTAGTTTGCACCATGTGGAGGCCAGGGGCTGACCACTGGGGTAGGTCAGGAGGGCGTGGGGGAAGGCTGAGCAGACTGGTTCTGCTGGCCTGGATCCTCTCACTGGAGATCATTTGAATTTCCAAACCTCAGGGAGGCCTCCCTTGGTAACCCAGGCTACACCCCATCTGTCTTCTTTCTAACTGTCAAACCATCATATCGAAAGTTCCCTGGTTGGGCCCTGACTGGTGTGGCTCAGTGGGTTGAGCAATGTCTGGTGGACTGAAAAGTAGCTGGTTCAATTCCTGTTGGGGGCATATGCTTGGGTTGCAGGCTAGGTCCCCAGTTGGGGGTGTGCAAGAGACAACCAATTGATGTTTCTCATGTCGATGTTTCTCTCCCTCTCTTTCTCCCTTCCTTCCCTGCTCTCTGAAAAATAAATTTAAATAAAATAAATAAAATCTTTAAGAAAAAAAAAAGTCTCCTGATTGGGAGACCTCAGAACGATGTGTGCTAGCATTTTCTGCACTGCCCACCCCCAACACATACATGTGCCTTTGTATTGGTTGGACCGAGGCCTCCCTTCCTGAGTTGGACCTAGCTCACTCTGTCCCCAAGGCCATTTTGTGCACTAAGCCACGTGTATAACCACATGGAATATAAAATTTTGGACTCTCTTAACCTAAACTTACTCTGGTTGGCTCACTGTAGTCCAAGCTCTGGATGGGGTCTTTGAGGTCCAGCTGTGAAAAAGGTAGATGTAGTTTCTGCTCCTGTGGAGTTTACCACATAAGAGCAAAGACCATTTTGAACAGGTAATACAAATATAGTCAGTGTCCCATTGGGCAGGGGGAGGGGCTGTGGACTCCTGTAGCTGAGATCCCTCACTTAATCTGGGCAGGTGGATAACTGGACCTTTGGTGCATGGCAGCACTCTCATTTTGTGTGAAAATAAGTTTTGTTGCACAGTGAAGGACGTATTGGAGGAGAGTGACATTTCTAGTTAGAAGAAAACCAGTCAGAAGTTCTTTGTTAAAGTCTGGAAACTGAGAAAGAGAGCCTGAAATTAGGTCAGTAGTGATTTTTAGAGAGAGGCCAAGAAAGGGGATGGATTTGAAACAAACGGGAAAAATGGAAAGGCAGCTTTTGCTGCCCTGTGGGGGCTGAGAAGGGGAGGTATTGAAGATGTCTATGAGGTTCAAGCCTGAGTACTGGGGTGATCGTGGAGCCATTCAAGTAAATATGGAATGACTTGGTATTGGGTATTGTCTATTTATCAATACCCAATAAACAGGTGGAAAATTGAGAGTGGTGTCCAGCAATGGGGTTGAGCTTCAGATAGTGATCTGCAAAGAGGTGACAGTTATTTGCATGTGGATGGTGGTTGAAATACTATGTTTGTCCAGTAGAATAGTGAGAATAGAGATGATATGGTACAGGATAACGATAAAATACATAAGTAAATAAGTAGATTATTTTAAAAATCTCCCTTCTCAAATGAAAGCAAAAGTTGTGTTCCATCTGTGTGGCCACACAACTTCCCTTTCTCTGGTCTCTACTCGGGCTTGGGGTTTCCTCTTGTTCAGTCGTCCCACCTCTGGGGACAGTGAACTTGACTCTCAGCCCGGCTGCTTTCCATGGGAAATTCATGGAGGAAGGGAGGAAAGAAGTTCTTTAGTAACTGTGTCTACTTATTCTGTTTCTGGTGCTTTTTCACTTCTTTGTAAAAATCCACGTTTTAATGTGATATTTTCTTTCTGACTAAAGAACTTTCTTTAGCATTATTTTTTTTATAGAATGTATTTGCTGACCTTGAATTCCCTCAGTTTTTGTTTTTGTTTTTTTTTCCCCTGAGAAAGTCTTTATTTTGCCTTTATTTTTGAATTTTCTTTTCCCTGTGTAGAACTCAGGGTCAACAGAAGTTGTTTTTGTTTTCTGTTTTCCAATTTAAAAGTGTTACTCCATTGCCTTCTGACTTCTAAAGTGTCTTCTTCCTCAGGCTGCCTTCAAGATTTTCTTTATATTTTTGTTTTGTTTTTTAGCAGTTTAATATGATATCCCAAGCAGATTTTTTGTTTTATCTTGTTTTGATTTGATTTATATTTATCCTATTTGGTATTTGCCGAGCTTATTGGATCTATGGTTTAAGATCCATCCTTAATTTTTGAGAATTTCTGACCAATATTACCTCAAATGTTTTTTCTTCTTCTTTGATATTGTCTACATTTTGAATGTTTGAAATGGTCTCACAGCTCTTTGAAATTTTGTTCTGTGTTTTTCTCTACACTTTTTGTCTTTGTATTTCAATTTGGTCATTTCTATTGACCTAACTTCCAAGTTCACTGACTCTTATGCCTGTGTCAAATCTACTGATGAGCATTTCAAAGACATTCTTCATTTCTATTATAGTGGGATTTTTTCTAGCATTTCCATGTTTTTTTTTTCTTATACTTTCCATCTCTCTGCTGAAATTCTCATCTGATCTTGCATGTGACCTACTTTTTCTGTTGAATCCTTTAACACACTAATTATAGTTATTTTAAATTCCCTGACAGTTCCAACAACTATTTTATATCTAAATCTGAGTCTGATGATTGTTCTCTCTTGGGAATGTGGTGGGTTTTTTTACTTACTTTTGTATGCTTCATTTTTTTTTTCTTGAAAACTACACGTGTGTAGGTGGGCAGGAAGTGAGATAAATAGTTTTCATGCCCAGACATAGGCATGCCTTTCTTTTTACTGGACCTGCAGTGTGAGGTTTGCATTAATCTAGTAAGGAGTTGGTTGTGTTTGTAATATGTCATTGCTATCATTACTCTCAGTGCACCACAGGCTTCAAAATCCTTCAAGATCACTTGGCAGAGGGGAGGGTTGAGGAGAGGAGGGCTAGCCAAGCAATGTCTATTTGATTCTATGTATTTGGTCTTCCCTTGACACTGTGCCTCAGAGAGGGTGTCTTGCATGCTCTTGCTCTTTTCCTTTTCCTTTCCCAGCAGGATTTTCAGTACTCTGCTGTTATTTGTGATCTGAAGCTTCTTAGCTTGGCAGTGGTGGTGGGTGGGAGGTGGGATTTCTGTTGTTCTGATTAAAGCTTATTCCTAGGTATTCATCATTTCCCTGGGTCTTGGGGGTGTGACTTTCTCAGTTCCTTGGCCTCTCCCCTGTAGCAGTACTAGACTAAAGCTTAAAGCTACTCCTCCCCAAGAGCAGGGTTTGTTTTTTTTTTTTTTTCAATTTTTACACCACCACTCTGCAATCTCCTTCTTCTAGTTGCAATGAGTGTTTACCAGCACAACAAGGCCAGCAGGCAATGATTGTGTTCTATGATGGAGGCTGAGGGGGAGACCTCTATGGGGCTTATTGCCCTTGCTCCCCAGTGGCTGTTTTCTTTCCTGTATCTTGATCACAAGGGCTACTTCTTAAGCTCTTTCTAATCTTTTCCATGAGCATTGGTAGGATAGGGAAAGAGTCTGCGAGATCACAGGACTCCATGAATTTCTTCAGCCCCATGTTGGGTTTCTTTCTACCAACCTTAGCTATTCTAGTTGAACTCCTCTTATTAGTTGTGTTTTGTTGTGTCTGTGTGAGTTGACCAAATGTTTGCATTTCCTCTCCCCCTCAGCACTGTGTCTCCTTAAATGTTGGGCCAGTTGGCTCTGCAACCTCAGCCCTCTTACACGTTCAAGCAAAGTTGTTAATGTGAAGTTAGGCTGACTCTTTTTCATTGTAAGGATAGAAGCAACACTCCTTCCAACTCCACACATCCTGAGGCAGAAGCCAAAGTCTCCATGATCCTCATTTTAACAATGCCCCCAAGTGGGGCCAACGTACCCTAAAGCTGGGGATGTCTGCATTCCAATGGCTCTCAGTCTTGTGTGAGTGTTGGAATGACCCAAACTCATTCTATTAGAATGTATGTGAGTGATATCCAGGCTTCAGGGTTTTGTAAAGTTTCCCCATGTGGTTCCAGTATGCAGCCAAGGCTGGGAACCAGCGATTTTATCCTTTGAGAATCTGCTGCTTATATATTCAGCTCACCTACCTTCTGAACTGATATCCATACCTTCCTCTGTAAGAGAGCCTCATTTGAACTGATTTTTTTAATCCATCCATAAAAGTGGAAACACCAACAGCCTCCTTGTCACTTTTCCCAATAACATACCTCAGAAATGATTCCAATAAGATGAAAAATAGTTTTGATTTCTCTGTCTGGCTGGTGCACTTATTTAAGCTATCCAAAGGGACTGCCTAATTGGTACCCGGTATTATTGTGTTTTCAAGAAACAGAAATAAAATCAATCTCACATACTCTTCTAAATTTGGTGGAAAAAATATATATCTCCTTCATTTTCCAATTTCCCAATCCAATTTCCCATTAGAATATTTCTTCTTTCCATGTGGTTGCTACTTGGCATTTAACTCTGTCTGTATTAAAGAAGGATTGTGTTTTAGCATTTGGTTCCCTCATTCCTTTCTTAAGAGCCAACGGCTTTAATTTCATTATTGCCCCCAGACATAGTTAGGTTCATTGAAATGGCTTGAACTCTCTCTTGTCTCTGAAAGAACTGTATTTCATGAAACATATTCATGTTTCAGATAATGCCACTTCAATATTTATTCTCTTTTTCTGTTCCAGCCCACACTGTTAGTGTTTGGACATTCCAAAACCCAATTAGCAGCCATTTTCTGGCTTTTCTTATTTTGCTGCTCTGTGCACATCTGATAAGGAACAAGACCATGTCATGTTCCCTCCAAGCTATTGTTATGGTCTTGCATACTCTGATGGAATATGTGAAACCTCACATATGTTCTAGAACAGCCATTTCACATGTGTGTGCATCTGATTCCCCTGTGGATTTTGTAGATTGCAGAGGAATCAGGAGGAGGTCAAGTGTGGCTCCGTGGCCCTGCATTTCTCACCATCTCCCAGATGGTGTTTGTGCTACTGGTCCCTGGACCACACTTTGAATATCAAGGTGATGGAGGAGCTAAATAAAATGTGTAAAACCAGTTTCTAGAACTTCTTATCCTCTTAATTGTCCAAAAGTCCCAGCCCAGGTTATAAGGTCCAAATTAGTATTGTGTAATTTATTTCCCTGACCTTATCCTAGAGATTTTTCTGCAGTGCTTTGAGGGCAGGGGCCTACCCCATCAGGCCTAGACAGGCCTTGAGTAGACACTGAGTGATTATCAACTAAACCAATGAACTACTGGGATAGAAAAAGAGTAAGATGAGTTGAGGAGGTAGAAAGGATGTCAACCCTTAGAAACAAACCCCCATCCATTTTTTTAAGCTTCTTTTGTAGCAGAAAACCATCACTATGGGTTGATGCCCTCTACACAGCTAACTGAACCATTCCCAGTGAGGCGACAGTGTCAGGTGGAATACAAGAAGACAGCTGACATTTCCCTTTCCTTTCTCCTTTCTTTCATTTTTCTTCTGACCCAGTCCCCACCTTATCTGCACAAACTACCAAGTTCAGATTCACCCACAGGAACCAGGACAATATAAGATCTTACTAGAATGCCCCGGCATTTTTCAGAGGCCATGTACTGCCTGAAGATCCTTCACAGGGTGGGTACCCCTGGCAACGTGAGCCAATCATCCTTGTAAGTTTTTGGCTCAGACTCTCACTTCTGGGCTCAGTCTTAGGGATTATCTTGGTGCCTATTTTCAGGAGGACCAGGCAGCACTCCCCAGATCATCCAGATCTTACACCCTGTTTAATGACTCTTCACACCCCAGCAGTGATGCCCCATATTACCCTGTGTTCTGTTTCTCTTGAGTCTGTCTTTATGATCCTCACCACTGAGAAAATCATATTTGTGTGGTTCATAATTCTCTTCTCCTTGCAAGTATAATACTTCTGAGTATTTACTAAAATGAGAAAAATAGCTATTGCATTATTCTCATCTCCTATTTGATAGATTAATCTAGAGAAATCTTACTTCCATTCACTGACCATTCATAAAGTATTTTCTTTAATTTTTTTCAAAGCAATTTATCATTGGCTTAGTTTTACAACTGTGAACATAACATCATCATCTGAAAAAATGGCAATCCTCTAAGGCAACATTCTGAAAGGAACACTAGTGCATCAACCCGATCCAACTATTCACGTGTTCATTTAACTGACATCCACTGTGCACAAATGAATGGTGAGGAGCAATGCTAGGAGGGGGATGTTCATGGGAAATTCCAACGTGATCCATTTTCATAGAACATGTGATCTAATAGGATCCACAAACACTAGTCATATGTGCTCAAAGAGCTGTGACAAATGATGTGGGTCGAAACTCAGAAGAGGGAGTGGGCCAATAGGCCAGGGAAATTTGGAAGTTTCTAACAAGGCCATGGCAGTTCAGGCATCACATCCTTTTATGAGAAGGCTGTTTATTAGGAAAAGGCATTGCATTTTAATAATTTGGGGAAGAGTAAACGATGTCACATCTTATGATGATTAGAGTTTGGCTCTTCTAATCTATTTGTGTTGTGTGGCACTGGTAAGCATCTTTATGTTCACTTGTTTGTACACTAGGACTAACCTCCTGTGCCCATGGCATATTCTGCCCTCACTACACTGTAATTCTATCCAGTTGCATTTTACTTATGAGTGTCCTGTCTATGTCCACAGTGAAGTTGGCCTATAGTGTTCTTTTGTTGTTATATTTTCATTAGATTTTGATAAAGACTAATTAATTAATGGTATAATTGGTCAGCTTTTCATCTATGTATGTGGTATCTAGAAAGCTCCTATCTCTCTTTCCCAAAGGATGCACAGACCCTCTTGCCTTAGTGTGTACCAGTGCTGATATTATTTATTTCCTGGCATTTATGCATTTATTTGTTGCATCTACATCCCCTGTGTATATGTGTGGTGGGCTTATTTGGCCTTGATAGGATGATCCTAGGGAATAGAAATTCTACTACTATTTTTGTTATTATTTTATTATTACTATTATTAGAGTTACTTTTTACAGCACATGTGCCAGGTACTAAACACGCACTGCTTTAAATAATGTGGCATTTCCCTGCAAATGACTCTGATAATGACAAAGCGGATTATACTTTCTGTAATTAATATCCCAAGACCTTTTCCTGTGTCAGTTCAGAAATCCTCACTATTGGAGACACAGGAAAAGATCCCTGGAGGTGAAAGCTTTCTAGAAGTGCTGCCCTGGGCTGGCTCTTCCTCTGGTCACATGATTCAAAACCTTACATAAGGACAGTGCCATACAGTTTAGTGTGCCAAGTGCCCTCACATAAATGATCTCCTTGGACTACAAACTTGTGAGTTAGGCAGTTAATGCAATCCCTCCATTGCACAGGGTGAGGATTGGCTAGGAGAGATAAAGTGGTTCAGTGAAACCACGTTTATGGAGCACCCACAGAGTGCCTGCTGTTGGAGAGGTCATGTAGTTAATAGCTGGCTGAGCAGAGATACTCAGGAACAGCTGGGGAATGGCTGCTATGTGCCCAGCATTGCTTTTAGTCCCCATGCCCCATCTCCTCTGCCTACTCCTGTGGACAGATGACTCAGGGGCTCTGCTGGGTCCAAGAGACAGTGGGATCTGGCTTCTAGTTCACAAAGCATTCATCATATGTGTGTACATATTCAAAAAATGATTTATAACATACTCTCCCATGTATCTCATGGTCCTTGACTATCTTTAGGACCACTTAGGGTACCTTGTAGGAGAGACTGAGCCACATCCTGCTTTTAAAATATTATTCATAGCTAATGAAAGAAAAATAGATACATTTACCTTTATAAATATTAAAAACTTTTGTGCAACAAAGGATTCATTTTTATAGTGTGAAAATGCAACCTACAGAATGGGAGAAAATATTTGCAAATTATATATATGATGAGTTAATATTCTGAATATGTGATGAATTCCTATAACTCAACAACAAAAAACAAACAACTCAAGTAAAAATGGACTAAGAACTTGAACTGACATTTCTCCAAATAAGATATACAAATGGCCAGGAAGAAAAAAATGCTCCATAGCACTAATAATTAGGGAAACACAAATCAAAACCACAATGAGATACCACTTCACACTCACAGAAAATAACAGGTATTGGCAAGGATGTGGAGAAGTTGGGAACTTTGTGCATTGCTGGTGGGCGTTAACAATGGTGTAGTTGCTGTGGAAAACAGCATGACTGTTCTTCAGAAAATTAAACATAGAATTACTACATGATCCAGCAATTCCTCTACTGTGTATATACCCAAAGAAGTGAAAGCAGGGACTCAAACAGATATTGGTACAGCAGTGTTCCTAGGATCATTATTCAAAATGGCCAAAAGCTAGAAACAACTCAAATAGTCATCAACAGATGAATAAACTAAAAGTGGTATGTATGTATGCACAATGGAATATTATTCAGCCTTAGAAAGGAATGAAATTCTGAAACATACTACAACATGCATGAACCTTGAAGGCAATGTGCTAAGTAAAATAAGCCAAACATGAAAGGACTCCACTTATATGAAATCTCTAGAATAGTCAAATTCACAGAGAAAGAAAGCAGAATGGTGCTTACTAGGGGCAAGGGGAGAAGGGAGAGGGGAGTTGTTGTTTATTTGGTACTGAATATCAGTTTGGGAAGATGAATAAAGTGCTGAAAATGCATGGTGGTTATTGTTGTACAACATAACTGTACATTTAGAACTGGTTTATATAATATATATATATATATAATGTTGCATGTTTTACATACTTTACTGGAAAAAATGTTATATCAGGAGAGTTGATGCTGACCACTGGGAGCACTGTCTCGAGCTGAAACATTCATATCTTGCCAACACAGGGCTTTCTCTTGGGAGACTGTAATTCATCTCTTGTTAAAAAAAAAAAAAAAAAGGAAAACACAGGATCACAGGATAAAGAAGATTCTCAGGCTATTCTGCTCAGATTTTGTTCTAAGATATTCTAAGAGTTGCCTCAGACATAGATTATTGCTTTTGGTATGGAAAATATATAAAGCTATGATAGAATCTTAGGTTAGAAGGGACCTGGGGGGTCACCATCCTTCCCCCTGTCTGCAGATACCGTATCACTTAAATTACCCCAGGTGGATGAGAATCTGTTCCTCTTATGAAAAGATATCTTCATATCCCATTTCAATTTTAAGCATTTCACTGACATGAGAATATTCTTTATAAATAACCTCAAACTGTCACTCTTTTCAAAAGAATATTTACAGAGTGTCCGCCACAGCAATGCCTGTCTTGCCACAATGGAGCCTAGAGTGAATATTGAGTGAAGCCACATAAGGTTCTTTATGACTCACAGTCTGGGGGAGGAGCTGGCACCTGTACCTTTTGCTTCCAGGTCCTTCCTCTGACCTCATGAACTTGGGGTACACAGTTTTGTTTCCACTGCCCCAGAACACTTCTAGAATCTACCAAATTGACTAATTTAATCTTCTCTTTCAGAAGTCAGAAAGGGAGGTCAGATGTCAATATTCTGGCATGAATGGTTTTTAGTTGAGAAACATCTTCTGCTGTGAAGTATAGCAAGTAGATTTCTATCTTACAGACCTTAGGGAAACTCAAGTTGTAATATGCCATTTTTAGGGTTAAAATCTGTCTACATTATTTTACCATCTAGTCACTGATCCAAAAAAAAAAATGTTTAGCTGGAACAAGGATTAATTCCTCAGGGGATACAAGAGTTTATCAACTCAGTTTGCCACTTGATTCCTTGCTACACTGATAACTACTTTCTCCATTCCATTTATTAATTTACTCAGAGGAATCCCATATACACATCTTTGAGGCAGATAGAGCCATTCTGTCCTATAGGTGAAGAAACTGGGGTTTAGAAGGTTATTTTCCTAAATGAGGCAAACTCAAACCCATGTCTTTGGACACCAGATGTATCACATTATTATAGACCCAATATGATCAAGAACTCCAAGTCTAAAATACGGTCAAGGATATGATGTGGCACCCTATAGGGTGAAATAAAGACTGGTCCAACAGGGGAAGAAAAATCTAGTATTCCATCTCTGGAACTTCTACATGCCGTGCTTCTGTTTCTCCATTACTTGCTCTGGCTAATCTGATGGTTCTGACTATTGGAAGGAAATCCAGAGGAGTAGGTATTGATGTAAAGAGTAAGTAAAATGCCATTATAATATGCAGCCTATAGTTGAACTGTTTAATCTATCATTGCTATCTGTCATGTTGCTCAGTGATTGAAAGCAATTGCATTACCAATCTATAAAGCTGGTGCTGCTCCATGGGTGATAATTGACCAGATTGGTATTTCTATTCATGGGTTTTTAAAAAGAAGGTAAAAGTGGTTTGTGTCCAAGTACAGCATTTGATTGTGTTAATAAATGTGATAATCAGGTTTGGATGTACAACAAAATGCCTCCCACAAGTAGCAGGGTAGCCCAACCTGCTGGGTGCCTGTAACCGTAGAAAACCAGAGGCTATTATCCCTAAATTGCTGTTTGTTGTACTGGATTGTTTTGACTGTGCCCACTGGAGTTACTTGTTCTAAAAGAAACTTTTAAATGAAGAGTCATATAAGAAAAATTAAAAAACCCATTTGTTTCCTTTACCCATTCCTTTCCTTCTAGAGTCAGTCTTGGAATTTGGCATAGTGGGTCAGGGACTTCCTCAGATTCCAGAGATCCCTTGTAGGCTGGGCTCCGAGAGTCAGCTCTGCCACTGGACCCATACCAGTGGGAAGACCCAGCCCTAGGCAGTACAAGGCCCAGCTGTCCTTTTCCTAACCAGCTCTAGGGACATTTGCTCAGCTCCTGGCACCTTAATACATGGGGCTCAAACAAACTTCTCACCTGAACAGTGGGCCCAGGACTTGGGATTGGCTTTGATGGGAAAGAAGTGGCTAAACACTGGTTTAGATCTGTCTCTGCTACTTCTAAGAGTTAGCTCTGGGCCAAGTCCTGCAGTTCTTCCTCCTCATGTCTCTACTTATGGAAAGAAGCTACTATAACTTATGGTGTCGTTTTCCTGTGAAGGCTTGAGACATCTCCTAGAAAGCAATCACCTCTCAAAACAATTATACCAATACCATTTATATTTGTAATGTTTATTGCAACTTTATTCCTTAGGTTTTAAACTTGAAATTCCAATTTTTCAAAATATAATACAGCAAAAGCATGCAATTAAAGCTGGTTATGTGGAAACAGTTGGGGGTCATGTCTTTGCCATTGATCTCATGGGGTGGTAAAGTGACCTCATATGTATAGGTGTCACCACCTGTCAAAGACTAGCCTTGAGCATCAGGGAGGCAGCCCCAAATAGGAACAGTTTACTTAATGAGAGTACGTTGTGTACTTGTCATAGGATGGTGATTATTCAGGGCCTTTGTCATGAAATACAAGCCAGCTTTGGAGATGCCATCTATAGTTCAGCAGCATCTTCAATACAACAGACAGGATTCCTTCTTTTAAATAAAACACCTGCCTATGGGGAGCCTGTCAGCCACTCTGCTCAGAGGCTCCTGGCCGCCCTGTAAAGGATGCAAGCTTCTGCAGGATTCCATGAAGCTTTTCAGCAGGTCAAGGGAATAAGTTTATTGGCAGTAATTACCACCCTGAACCTTCACTCTGCCCTCTTGGGTGGCCTGAGAGCCACAGTGACATCCACCTGACGTTTGGGTTGGTTTAAAAGGCTGTGGCTGCACCTTGTTCTTTTCTGTTTTCAGAATCATCTGAGAGAGCAAATGGTAAGTGGGAAAATACTTTGAAGCCATCAGCTTGAGGCATTTTTTCTTTACAAGAGAGCACAGATCGCAGAGGCCTTTTTGGCAATTGATCTTCTGTCTCTGTCTATTTCTATGACTCCTATCACCATGGTATCTCAGATCCTGGCAGGCACAAGGCTAAAAACAGAACCCGGGGGTGGGGGAAGTGTGCCCTTCCTGACTTCGGATCATTTAGAGTTTTGCTCTTCAGGGAACAATTTAAGAGCAGAGTATTGACTCCCTCCTTCCCCTGGGCACCCTGAGA
Organism: Macrotus californicus; assembly: GCA_007922815.1. NCBI lineage: Eukaryota > Metazoa > Chordata > Mammalia > Chiroptera > Phyllostomidae > Macrotus > Macrotus californicus. The sequence continues at coordinate 28,025 of VMDR010003547.1, forward strand.
AGGCACCAACATTTACCTATGCATGTAGGTACCCTTTGTATTATCCTCCAAAGTGGGAATCAACTCTAGGCTATTGTGGCCACAGCCCACATGCTATTCAGAGCCTTCATGGAACGTGGGTGCCCGAGTGTCTCGCTCATCCACATGTATTTGGAGTTGGCTAAGGGGCCAGAGGCTGTACCATGGCAGGGTGGTGGGGTACACTAAATCATTAAATGCATGGTCCTGTACTCAAAGCAAGTATGTACTGAATGTAGAGTCATGAGAGATTAATGCTATGACTAGTGCATTGGTGGAGCTACCACAAAAATGTTATGAGGCATCTGGGAGGATCCCAGAAGGCTGTTTGGAGAGAGTGACATGAGTTGGGTTGGGAGTTTGACCAGTAGAACTAGATAGGATGGTCTTAAGGAGGATGAATACAAGGCAGGCAGTAGAAGGTGACATGAGACAAACACATGCATCCTTATGGCCTGGTCTCAGTGCTCAGTCAGTGCTGTTCCATTGAGCAGGCACTTAAAGAGCACATGCCATGTGCCCAAACAGTTACCCTTCCAGGCACTTGAGATACAAATTAAGTGCTGGATTCTGGAGGCATCCACCATGACCAGGAAGCAGTATGGATTTGATGCAAAAAAAAATATAAATCCAAGGAAGATTTTCTTCTGAGAAGTCACTGTCAAAATTTTTTTTAGTGTTTTACGTGAAGGAATTTTCTAGAGTGGGAAGGTATTTTTGGCAATAGGTTAGAACTTAACATTACAAACAGAAATACCTTTTGTCCACAATGTGTGCACTCATTTAACTTCATAGTTTAGTTCTCTTAAGTGAGAAGGTCCACGGGCAAAATTGTATGTGGAGCTCTTTCTCCTTTATAAAGCATTTCTTTAACCCTCATCTAGGGACATTTTTTTTTTCCATTGCTTTTAGACAGAGGGGAAGGGAGAAAGAGAAACATCAATTGGTTGCCTCCTGTACATGCCTGGACAATGGTCCAGACTAGATATTATATGTCAGACCCACAACCCAGTTATATGCTCTGACCAAGAATTGAACCCACAACTCTTCAGTTATGGGACAGTCCTCCAGCCAACTGAGCCACACTGGCCAAGGCTAAAGTACTTTTTGATAACACAGTTTTAGTTGATTATGTGACATGTGGCTGGGAGTGTGGGTATCTTCAGCTGCTCTCTGTTGGATTAATTATCTGTGTTCCTCTTCCTTGAGCTGTGTGACTTGAGAGGGACCACAGATCAACAACTGAGGCATCTCTGGGATGAGCCCAGAGGTAGCGAAGGAATGGAACCTCATTTTGGAGCTGAATAAGCCAAGGAGGGTCAAGGCTAAGACTTCCTGAGGTCCTGAGCTGGCCTCTCCCCTACACTCCAGTGTTCTCCTCTGAGGTTATACCTTCAAGACCACCTTGGACTCTGAACCTGTCCTCACCTCTCCATCTATGTCTTCCACAGTCCCTGAGAGGAGTTTAGTCAAAGTGTTTACTAACTTTTAGAGGAAAGTGTGATGGATGGGTTCACCAAATGCTGCAAGAATATTTATACTTTATAGTTTCATACTTTAATATAGGAAAATATATTAAATAAAAGGACCTAATGTCTGTAAGTCATATTTCTTCTAAATTTCAGTGAGTAGGATCAGGGCCCTTCCTCTTTTTCCTAAATGCTATCACCTGGCAGTCAATTGCTCTTCCTCCCCATCAGGTAACATTAGGTTAAGAACATATGAAAAATCGTACATGTTCATTAAAGTGCCCTAAGAAGGGCATTTTTGTTGAATCTGGTTATAACAACTGTCTGAATAGACTTCTAGGTTGAAACTTGACCAGTGAAGCCAACTGCATAAAGCTAACTGACTATTAATGGTTGAATTGTGTCTCCCCCCAAATAAGCTGAAGTCTTAACTCTCAGTGCCTGTGAATGTGAGCTTACCTGGAAATAGGGTCTTTGAGGATGATCAAGTGAAGATGAGGGCATTGTGGTGGGCCGTAATCTAATGTGACTGGTGTTCTTGTAAAGAGGGGAAACCTGAACACAGAAGACAGACACACATAGAAGGAAAATGTGAAGAAAGAGACATAAGATGATCATATACAAGGCAAGGAACTCCTGAGGCCACCAGAACCTGAATGAGTCCTGTAATAGATCCTCCCTCCGAGCCACTGAAGGAACCAGCCCTACCGACACCTCAGTCTTATACTTCTGGCCTCCAAACCATGAGATGATCAATTCTATTGTTTAAAGCCACTCAGTCTGTGGAACTTTTGTAGGGCAGCCCCAGGAAACTAATATACTGATCACTAAATTCAGTGGCACAAACCAGGTTGTCATTGAGCATATTGTCTCCTGGGTTACTTAGAAGAACATTTCTTAGATGCTTCACAAGTATGGCTCCCGAATATCTACTTTTAGAAGATCTCTGATGGAAAGAAATACATTATGTTTAGAATGTATTGTTGTAGTCTCTTGGAGAAATGGCCATATTTAATTGTGATGCTTTCATGGTCCAATGAGAGTTTAGTACATGGGACAGAGTAAGTGGAATTGTGTGAGAAAATCCAAGACTATTGTTGTCAATGAAAGTACAAGGCAGATACAGAAAGCTTCCTATAAATAATTGAGCTGGTTGCCCTTCTTTAAATTCCTGATCTTTCATCAGTTTATATGTGTCCTGTGTGAAAGCTTTTCATCAAATTTGGCTATTTCTCTTCCTTTTATTCTGGCTATGTTAAAGTACTCAGCTATGATCACTTTTAGTTTCATCGCTTAGAAAACCCTGATAATTAGATTTAAATCATAAAATATGCTAATGCATGCAGATAGTGGCAGGATAAAGATTTCAAAGGCAACTTAATGTATTCTTCCTCTTGGCAGAAATGATAAAGAGCTGTGTGTACAATAGGTTATCTGTTGTTATAGATCCAGAAAGGTTTTATAAGAGGAACCCAAGAACCACCAGGGGCCATGTTTAAGAACCGAAGGGCTGGATCAGTATTATAGCTAACAAATAATTATCCTCTAGTTCCTAAAAATGCTTTCTGAATGTGTTCCATGCCCTGTGTATGTGCCATTTTGTCATGCTAAGTCTTTTATTACTGCATGTTTCTTGAGTATCTGCTCTTTGGAGAACATATGTCCCATGTGATGGGGCATCCCAGGGTCTCCAACATGGTATTTGTTTCAGGGGCTACTTGCAGGGAACAACAGGCAATGAACAGAGAAATACCACCTGTTGGGTTAGATGGCATCTCTGCCCACCCAAGGCAAATGGATATGTAGGGGAGGGGAAGACACATGACCCACAGAGATGACAATTTTCAGATAGGCCAGAGGACATCAGCCCAGCTGGGGAGCTAAATGACAAAACTCAGCCTCATTGGCTACTCTACTGTCAAATGTGGTGGCCTCAGCAGTTAGGAGGAGATACGCTTCAGAAGACACACAGCTAGGTGGCCCCTGGGAAGGTTTTCTGGAAAGTGTGGGTGAATGGTGAGATTAGGAAGGAGGGCCAGGCTTCCTGTCTGAGTCACATGCAAGACTGAGAAGGGCCTAGAACTTTTGTGAGGAGACAGGAGGGGATTGCTGGGTCACAAAAGCTTTGTGTTGTCTGATCATGACATTTTATGAGAAAGAGCACATAAAGGTTAGAGACAAGGACAACTTGGCTAACATTATTGGAAGCAGGGCAAGTGACTCAGATTGACATATCCATGACCCCCTCAACTTGGCACCAACTCAGAACAGGCAAACACTTAGTTGTCTTGTGAAGCATGCTGGAGGAAGTTAATTCCTCTGCCTTCCAGCTTTCATCAGGAGGTGATGCACTCTGGGATCACACTGACCAAGAGAGGAAGAGGAGGAGAGGAGTCAGCTTCTAGAGCTGTGACTGGGCCAGTATATTCACAAAGGTGTTTGTAGGGGTAGAAACATATCCAGTCTAACACATATTAAACAAATAAGGATATTCACAAAATGTAAGCCAGAAACTCAAACACCTTACAAATGCATGAGACCTACCCTACTACCCTATATAAAATCTCATCTTCTTTGTATCCCACCCCTTCTTAAGCTCTAGCAGATATGTATTCTATATCCAATATAGAATATAAAATACAAAGAATATACTGTTCCTACAAATTAGAGCATAGTGTTCACAAAGGATAGATGCTTTGTTTTGCACTGATGGGGCCCAAGTGCTTAGAACATGGCCTGCTACTTAGTACAGGCTCAATACACATTTGTGGATGCATGGTGGGAAGGAAGGAAGGAAGGAAGGAAGGAAGGAAGGAAGGAAGGAAGGAAGGGAGGAAGGAAGGGAGGAAGGGAGGGAGGAAGGGAGGAAGGGAGGGAGACCAGTTCTGTTGTAGGCAGAGTGTGCAGAAGGGGCAACCACCTAGAAAGAGCTGGGAAAGCCACTGTAGATCCACAAATGGCAGGGCTCTGATCATATCCAGTTATATTTGCAAATCAAAGAAGCCCTTTCTCTTGTTTATTGCCTATTTTTTTTCTGGTTTTCTATTACATTTCTCTGTTATAGCTCTGTTGTGGGAGCAGCTAAGCACCTCAGTGAGAACCATGGACTGACTATTAGAATCATTTAATGCTGAATCAGAGCCCTTGAAGGTTTTCTGTCCAGAGATCTTTTGTTGGCTTGTGTTTGAATTTTCTGACTTCCTGTTGGACAGAAAGGAGAAACTTTAGAAAGTCACTTGCACTAATCTATAGGCAGGGGACTTCAGGCATTTGTTTTCTCACTTTAAAGAATTGATAATACTGTTTTGACATGATAATGTTCTTCTTCTAATTACATTTTTCTTTTCTTCTTTTAATGAAAATAGTCCTATTTTATTATGCCATGCACTTGGAGACATGCAATAGCTATTAGATGAATTCACGCTTCCTGAGGGCAAGTATAACAGCTACCTGATGTCCCAGGAACATTTGGATGAGAGGGCGATGAATAAAAGGATTATGAGTAAACAACTGTGTCCTAGAATTTAAAACAATTGCCTGTATAGTCTATAAAACTTAATCTTTTACTTCAGTTTGTTACACATCCTTCATTTTGCCTCTTGATCAATTCATATTCCACAAAATCACTTTTTATTGTGTTGTAGAATGGAAAAGGTTTCTTTTCCAGCATAATTGTGATTGTTTTGAAATGCCATTCTGTCTCTCTGCTAAGATTTAATTATCTGTTGCAAATAGCATCTGTGAATTAATGTTGCCCAACTCATTTTGGAACAGAAATGATCAAATATTTGGTAGTAAGAAAGCCAAGCGGTGATGGCTACACCAAACACACAGCTTTCTGCTACGGATCGTGTCAAACAAAACAATATGGAATAAATCAGAGAGAAAGAAAGGAACAAAACAGTTAAGATACACAGTGATAATTACTTTGGATGACCTCACTAAATGTATATACTTTTCAGTAACTTTGCCTCATGAAGGGACATACACAGACACACACATGCATACAGTCTGGCCTAAGTAACTTCCTAGGCACCTGAAATCTGACTTACACGTCACCTTCCTCTGGAGTACTGTCTCTCAAGATCAACTCCCACACAATCAGTCCTCGCCAAACTCAGTTTCACTTGTCTCCATTTTGAGGAAATATTTTAATTTCTCCCCAACCATTTGGTGCATCTCCTTTGACATGATATTATTGAACACTGGGTCTCTACTCAGTCTCAGAGTTTCACAGTTCATGCAAAGTTTGATGCCTTTTCTAACAGTGATGCAGGCATAAGCACCGTTTAGCTCCCTGCTTTCCTCCTCTCTGTCACTGTTCTGCAAGTGCTGTCTCCCTAAGAGCAATGTTTCTTCTGTCAGGGGTATTCTGCTAGAGTTGTTTCATCTCCGAATATGTTTTTTTCCGTATCCACATGTCAATCAGCAACTTGTGTAAAGCTAGAAAAGGATAGTTGGGAGAACTGAAATTGCGAACAGTTTTAACACCAACATTTAACAAGGTGCACAATGACTGCAGAATAAATAGTGGCATTCAAACTCAGGCCATTTCACAAAGACAAGTCTCCAAATTATTTTCGTCTCCTCCAAAGTTGCCGAAAACATTCAGACAAAGTTTATCTTGAGTGTTTTTCTGTCCCAATTCTTGCTGGCTTTGCCAACTTAATCCTTAGTTTTACTTCTTAAGCTCATGTTAACTGTATGGGCCCCCAGAGGCCCATGGGTTTTGGAAATGTCAAGAGCCAAACACACAACGAGCAGATGACAGCATCAAAATTAAATGGCAAGTTTCAGGAGGGTTGCCACATGACCTACTACAGGAAGGATGCTGGTTTCCTGGGACCTCAGAGGTGCAACCAGAGGCTCACTGTGGAGGGGAGAGGAATGGCCAAACAAGCATGCCAGGAGCACAGAAGCTGGTAGCAGAGCTGGGGCAGGGCCCCCAAGTGTCATCAGGGGCAAGTTAGAAGACAGAGGCAAAGACACCAACCTACTCCCCTGTGACCCAGCCAATTCTGTAAGCAGAATCAATTATCTGACTCCTCATTCAGCTCAGTCTTTTTCATCACTGAAATGGATTAAAGGTCTTAGTTCTTGCCTTTCTCTAGCCCTGCTTCTCTGAGTACTGAACCCTCGACTTACAGACTAGAACCTAAGGCCTGGGTCCTTATTTGCTAGGTTCTCCAAAGTTTGCAATCCCCTCCAATAAACTCAATTTCTGAAACCCACCATTCCTGGTTCTGGGACCACCTGTTGTAAGCCTGAATTGAGACCCCCATTTTGTGACTTATTCACAGCTAGTGCATGGGTACCCATTGAGTGTGACTGAACATTACCCCGGTCCTGGGAACTTCTCACAGGGGCTACACCAGGCCCTAAGTCTCAGTCCTCTTGAGTGGGGTCCTGACAACCTCCTTGGCCTATGTCAGTTCTCTTCTAACCCCCAAATCCCCACTTATGTTTGACCAGGGGCTCAGTCACCACCCTGACGATTGGTATCTCCCCACAAGTCTCCCGACCATGAGCTAGACTCCTTGGGTACTGCACTAGCTGAGGTTGAGCTCGGACATTTACACATGTAAGACTGGACATAGCCAGGAAGTGTCAAGCATTGTTGCAGATTTGCCCTTAGGTTTACCCTTGCCTGTTTCAGGTATTTTCCCCAGGTCTGGACAGAGAGGGGCTGTGAGGAAAAGGGCATGTTAGGCATTTAAGCACCACTTAAAGCACAGGACTGGATTGTTGGGTGAACTATTATTTTGCAAAAAGGTTATTTCTAGAAGTCTTCCAGGCCCTATTTCACAGTGGATTAATTACACTGAGGAATGTGAGTATGGCAGATTTTCACTTCTGATATACATACATTTTAACAGAAGGAAATGAAAGTAGGTAAGTAAGAGAAGGAAGAGCAAGACAGGATGAAAAACTCAATGACACCTTAAGAATGACAAAGCTGACAAAAACAAAATGATAAGAATGGCAAAAATGGCTATGGTTCAGCAACAGTTATTCTGACAGAATGGGCCTCCCAGATTCGGTATAAATAGGCATCAGATTGTAGTCTGAGAAAGGAGCAGGTTCCCCAAAGCCCTGTTGTTGGTGATCTTGCTTCATGGATTATTTTATCTTTGTGGGACTGGTAAACACAGACAGATTTGGTTTTTATGCTCTCAGACTTTCTGCTGCACTAAAGTGTCAAGGAACCCAGCTGGCTAGGCCCTGCTCTTTTGTGAATGAGCCCATCAGAGGCCAAGAAGCTTGCAGTGATGTGAAAGGAGGTGCTCTACCAGCTAGGGCTCTGAGGGCATGGAAGGCCGTGCACAGGTCACTGTCCCTTGACCACCCTTTGTGGATTATTTTCCACATCCAGTATATCTTCTTTGGTAAACACTCATGCCGTCTGCATCCACTTGCTCACCTCTTATGAGAGCCTTCCACTGAGGGAGTCTGGAAGCCCTCCCCCAGTAGGAGAAGGACCCTGTGGATGCTGGCCCCTGAGGAGAGAACCAGGGTATGGACACCTGGGCCATGTTGTCAGACACAAATCAGACAAAAATGGTGGCCCCATCTCTCTGACATACATAGCAAAACCCTGTGCTGATAAGTATCAATATCTTGATACTTATCAAGGCATGGCGTGATTTGTGTACAAATTAAATACAAATCAAAGATTCATCACTTTCCTAATGAGGTTTTCTCTCATTCTTCTCTTTTCCTCAGAACATAGCCTCCCCTGCCTGACCCTGACCTTCTGCAATAATTAAGCTCTTTGTGAGGGCCTAGTGTCCTGAATACCCTCTGTTTTCCCTTCCTTCATTTCCATGATACATATGCCTTTTAGAACAGAGTGATGTGAGCTAAGCGCATGGTTTCAAATGTGATTGCATGCACTCTACCCATAGAAGACGGCTGGAATAATCTCTTCAAGTACATTTTTAGTTACTGATCCCCTGCTACTGGATTTCTTGTCTTTAAACCACTGATAACAGTTCTGATGCAGGGTTTTGATCATTATCTCCCACGTCTGAGTTTTATTCAGGGCCACTGTGTGCCATCATTATTTTGGCCACAGGCCCTTTCGCATGTTTTATCCCTAATCTCATTATCTTTCATTTTTCTCTGTTTAATTGCATTCACCACTTATCCTACTTGAAACCATCCCTCAGAGTGACACTGACTTTTTCACCTCCATCTTTGTCCACCAGCCCCATCTAGTGAATATCATTAACAAGGGTTCTTACCATCTTGGGTATCTTTTCTCTTAGGACTGAACTGGTCACACCTTCTGTCACAGCTTCCCCCTACGGCATTTAGTGCCTGCTTCCAGAATCTGTCCTTTCCAGTGGGACAGTGTGTCTTTCTTGCATCGTCCATTTCTAGAGCACGGTGAGTTACTTGAAAACTGAGTACTAATGATGCTAGGAGTGGGCATCCTAAGTCTAGTCTCTTCTATTTTTCTCTTTCTTGACTTCAAAACAAACCAATAAAAAATATTTACTACCTGTTTTATGTGTAATAAAGCACAGAAAAAGGTATTCTATGAGCTTATCTCAATTACTCATTGTTTCTTATTAGCAGGTGAAGGAGGTCTGTTTTCCTAAGAGATTTTAGCTCCAGCAAGAAATTTCATTGAGCAGATGCTGCAAAACCTTGGCTCCAATATATTGCTCTGTGTGTGTGTGCGTGTCTTCTCCACTTATTTTTATTTTTATGGGACAGAATACCAATAATCATGTTTATCCACTAGGAAGTAAATGGACCCATGATTCTTATCTTTCTCATAAAGCCCTAAATATACAATTTATTTACTAATTATTTCTGAAAGTGACACATTTCAGTGCTCCTGGCCTTTCCCCGCAGGACCTGAGCCCCACAGAATCATCGCTTGTGAACTCGCTCACTTCCGATCACCCTTGTTGACACGATTCTGATTTCTTCACCATCCTTTGGGAAATGTGTGCATTACCATCATCCATTCCAGCCCCCTTTGTGAATGATGAGAAAAAATATTAATTGATTTTTTTAGGAATTAATTATCATTGCTATGTTTCAGAGTCCCTATTGTCTCTTGGTGACCCTTGGCTCCATAAAGTTGCATTCAATTGCATAATTTATCTTAATACTTCACGGAACCTTCCTTTCATTTTGGAGCACAGCTTTCGCACCTATTTTTTCTTAACTATTTAAATGTCAGATGAGATGATTTTCTCATTTTGCTCTGCCCAGGTACTTTATATCTTACAGGTATTTCTTTTTTAGCATTCATCATTTTTACCCTTCTTTTTTCCATGTAATAATAATGCTTAGCATTTATATGGTGTTTTCATCTTAAAGTGCTCCACAAACTTATGGAGGTTTAATTGTGTTGCCCTTCCAGGCGCTGCTGGATCAGCTACCGGAGGCCCAGATGCTACCTCAGAGGTTCAGGCAGGGTACCCTTGGGCCCCGCTGGCTTCTCTCTGACCTCCCAGTTAATTCCATATGCAGAGGGCCTTCTCCAGAAGGGAATGAGGAGAACCATGTCCTTCAGAGGCAGGCCACAGAGCATCTTACACTTCTCACCCCATTAAAACTATAATCGATTTCTAAAACCTACACCTTAGGACCATTAGTGGGAAACGTGGCACTTTTAACAGAAAAAGAAGATGAAAAACGGGGAGTATACCCTTAAATATCTAGCCTCCTTGCAAAGAGCAATCAGGTCAACAGAGAAACGAGCTTCCTAGAAACACTCAGTGATAAGGATCTGTGGACAAGATGTTGTTTTGGAAAATGACCAAGTGAACATTCAATTAAAATCAATCTTTTATGGTGCAGCATTATGAATTGATCACCTATGATAATCTCATGAGTTTTTTTAGAGTTGTAATTGTTGATGAAGAGTCACTTAATAATGTTTCTTATTAAAAAAAATAGCAAGGCAACCTCATAGTCAAAAGTGGAGAATTAAGAATAGATTGTTGTTCTAGGCTCCTTTAATTTATGTTTTCTCTAGAAAGACTTAGTAGAATTGTGTGACATTTTCCACCCTAAGACTCTCTCACCCAGCCCCCAAAGGCCATATGATACTCTCTTTATATTTTGTCCTCCTCTCTATTTCTAACTTTATTTTGTAAGCCTTGAAAATAAGCATAAGCATATAACCAAGCTGTGGAGAAAACAATTTCTAGTGCCTACTCTTACTAATGCCTCTTGAGCTACATTTAAAAAAATTAGTAATCCATTAGTTGAAACTTCAATCCATTGGAAGCATTTACTCATAGGTAAAAGATATTGATGAGCATATTAATAACTCTGACACATGGCAAGTTCTGATGAGCCTTATGAATCATTAAAGAAATATTAAATTGTTTTTTATTAATTTTATTTTGAAGTACATCTTTATTCAAACAACTTGGAAATTTATAATTCAGTTATTGTGCATATACAACAAGTTTAATAATCAGATTTCTTGTATGTCTGGCATGCTACATATGGTCACAGTATATATTAGAACAAACAAATGACACAGAAATAACTTTGTAACTAGAATATCTGTTTACACAAGGCATGTGACTATTCCAGGAAAACTGTGATAACACGGTAATATAGTGTTCAGGAGTTTCTCCTTATCAGGATAATCACCTCTGGATACCATAATGGTTTTGCAGCCCTGGAAAGTCACATCGTTTGCAGGACCCAACAACCAGATGAAACATTATATGTGACCTATGATTAGATTGCTTATAAAGACTAAAAATATGTTGCAAAGGTTATTGATTTCCCAGAAAATGTGATGTCTTGATTTTGTCACTGTTCAAATGGGATTAAATCATTCTTTCCAGCAGGAATCATGACAAAAGCAAGCAGCTTTCCTTCCCCAACACAAGTTTGCTGAAACTTTATTCCATAATACTGATTGACCTTCTTATTTGTTGGGTGTACAAGGAATGATGTTTAGATGTTCTTTTCCACTGAATCTTGGTTGGATAGGATTATCTTTTCCTATGGATTTACCTCTAAAACTTATTCCTTGTCACTAAATGTCCTCAAGTTCTAGCCTCATTCAAACTTGTAGTTACCAGTGATTGAGTGCCCAGGCACCAAAGTCGTAATGGCAAACAAAATTAGATATGGTTCTCATGTCCTATTGGACAGGGCTATTCCAACAGTGCATGTGTGAGCATGTGCATGCAAATGAGTGTGTCTCTTGGTGTGAGTTAGTGTGTGTTGGCATACACATGTGTGTGAGCATGTGTGTTGGTGCATGTGTGTATGTGTGGAAAAAGGCAGAAATGTAATTAAAAAGCTTGCTTGTGATTCAGGCTGAGCAGAGAGGAGGAAGAAAACTGCCATCTTTTGAGGGTGGGAAAGTAGAAATAGAGTTTAGGTACAAATGCATAGCATTTAGAGAAAAACATTGAGTAATCCTACTAATGAATATGTAATTACCTGCAGAGATAAATTCTCTTAATGAAAGGAATAGAGTCCTGTGAAACTGTATAAAAGAATTAAAGTGTCAGGTCAGAGAATGCTTTCCAGAAGATGTAGAACTTTATCAAGTTCATGATGTGTAAGTAAGAGTTAACATGTTGAGTAGAGTCCCTATCTGCCTCTCTGTGTTGTGTGTGTATGTGCATGTCGCAAGTGGGGGTGTGCATGTGTGTCTGTGTTCCTGTGTGTATGTGTTTGACAGGTGGGAGTGTATGTTTGTGCACATCCATGTGCATGTGTGTGCTTTGTATGCACATGTGTGTGTTGGCAGAGTGTAGTCCAGACTAAAGGTAGAGCAGGTGCAAAGGCTCTGGTGAGAGAGAACACCTTCCTTTCCAGCACCTGAAGTAAGTGTGTAGCAGGCCCAGGAGAGCACTGAGACTGGATAGCAGGCAGATGCCACATCCAGAGCATGATTTTGACTCAATGCTGCAAGCGTGCCAGAAGATTCTAAGTAGGTCTGGTTAGCAGGCAAAAGACTACATTGGTCAAGTTCACTCTGGTGTCAGTGAGGAAAACTGATTGAGGGTACTGCTCGTACTTAAGCATTTTGGAGGAAATGATTTGCAAATGGGTGACTTTTTAAAGTAGAGTTCAACCTAACACATTCAGCATACTTCATTTCCTTAATGCATTGGTTACAAGAGGTAGGATCTGAGGGACAGAGTGCTTCCTGCCTTGACACAGAATGGCCCAGTCAGTGAAGTCTTCTCCATCCAAATCATCACTGGTGTTGTTTGTGCAAGTGTTTGTTGTTCTAGTAGCTTCTCACTGCTCTCTTACAAAGCTGCTATTTCTAAAAGCAGCTGTGCCCCAGAGATCAGATAACCCTCCCATGGAGGCGAGGGCAGGAGAAATTGCCCAGAAGAGTCGATGTGGCTGTAAGAGGTACAATTTCCCATCACTTTTAGACTTCACAGAGGCTTCTGGGGTTGGTTATCTGGCTGGCACACACTGAGTGGCTTAAAACATTAGAAATGTATTCTCTCACAGTTTGGAAAGCCAGCAGTCCAAACTCAAGGTGTTAGCAGGGATGGTTGCTACTTGGGGTCTCAAGGAGAGAACCAGGCCTCTCCCCCAATCTTCTGGTCACAGGCAATCCTTGGCATTCCTTGGCTTGTAGAAGTTTCATTCCAGTCTCTGTCTCTTGTTACCTGGCTGTCTTCTCCCTTTGTGTCTGTTCTAATAGGGACATCAGTTACTTGGGGTGAGAGGCCCATCCTACTGCAGTATGACCTCATCTTAACTAATTAAATCTGCAAAGACCCTCTTTCCAAGTAAGGTCACATTCTGGGGTGCTTCTGGGGGTTAGAACTTCAACATCTCTTTTGGGAAACACACTTCAACCCACAGCAGCTGACTTACTGTTTTTCAGTTGGTAGAATTGGGGACCCAGATTCCAGAAGGAGGAAATTTGACTGGATGATCTTTACTGAGACACTCTGGGGAAACATACAGGAAAGAGAAGATAGCCTTGTTATTAAGGGATTAAATTAAAAGTTCATACTTGATTTTCTTCCTTCATAAACACCATGAGACTTTGGCCCCTGATAACTGGATATCTGCAACTGAATATGGCTTTGTTGCTACAGCCCTGGGATGATTTGTTAGAATGACTTGACCACAGAAACTCTCACAAGAGCCCAACAAACATGCAAGCATTCTTCCCTACAGAGCTGGATTCATGAGGGGCGACTTCCTGAGACCCAGAGGTCTGTGGGTAGTTGAGTAGCAACCCTGTACTGCTGTGTATCTGCTGCTGTCAGAATTTTTTAAATAAGCTTCTGACACCCACCGCTGAGCCTATTGTGGTCCTGACTACATTGCTCATGATAACAGATCCAGGTGGCCTAATTTCTCTGTTTCTGATGGTAGATTGAAAACAGTACCTACCCAAGAATTTATGTCATGCTGTAGAGTCTGTGACCTGCTCTGGCAAAGGCAGACATTCATGTTTGACTTTGTGTGTTCCTTCTCCTTCCATGAAACTTGCAGAAGCTCTTACACACCGTCCAGTTACATCATAGTATCTCTATAATGCATCCATCATTAACACAATGGTCAAGGCAGGTCACTATGAGGATGATTAAATGAACAAAGGTCATCAGAATAGGGTCCAAATCACCATCACTGTGGTCCCTGAGCCCAGGGTCTTCCCAGAGTGCCATCAACTATTTCTTATCCTTCTTGAATGTCCTGTAACATTCTTCAATCAAAATATATAGCAATTAACATCTGCTTTGTTATCATCTGCCTGGGAAAGTGGTACCATCTTTTGTGACTCAGTTGCACAATCCATGAATCAAATGAATTGGAGTATATTGAGCTTTTCAACCAAGGTCGCAGAGGGCTGCAAATGGTGGTGGGTATGCTAAAGAAGTGTCTCTCTTAACGCTGGCCCTGGATGGCCAGCCAGGGCCTCCAGCAGCTGCAATGGTACCTGGAAACTGCAGGTGTTTACCCCAGTGTGCCATACAAATTCTGTCATTTTTATGTGTCAGTGGCATGGGAAAAAGAAGATCTAGAAGAGGGAATATCAGGGACCTTTGGAGACAAAGATTTTTTTAAAAAAATTCCAAGCTCAATTTTTTGAAGTCTGTTCCAAATTCTGCACAATATTCTGTTGCCTTCCTATTCAATCCCTAGCAATTAAATAGGCATCTATTTCAGACCCACTACATGCCAGGCCCTCCTCTTGACACAGGTGATACTGAGGTGCCAAGACACTGACGAGTCCTGTGCTCAGGGACAGACAATGAAACAAATAGAGATGATTAAAGATTGAGATAGGGTGGTGGCACCCAGAAGTCTGGAAGAGCAGGATGTAATTCCCTCCTGGGATGAGCAGGGAAGGCTCCCTGAGAGACTGATCTTTGAACTACGACTTGAGTGATGGAAGAAATTATTGAGGTTGAGCATTGAAGCAAGAGGGTGCTGGGCAGGGAGCACAGCTGGTCATTCATGAAATGTCCTGAAGTAGCAAAGAGATGGAGGTGTTGGAGGAATGAAAATGAGGCCACTAGCTTCCTCCCAGGTTTTAAAAACCTCTTGGCACTCTCCTGGTTGAAGAAAGACTTGGGAGATATCTACTGGTCATGTTTTCCCTGCATTGGAGCCAGAACTGTGGTAGTGAAATGTCTGATACCCACTAAATATATAGCTGACACACCTTGGGAAATCAAGTAACTGCCACGATTCCCTGCATGGTGTATAATCTGTCCATTCATTCAGGTCAGGTACTCATTTGCAGCATTCTGTCCAAAAGGAAAGAACAGTTATAATGTTGGGTAATGTGCTCAGAAATAGGATTTTGAAATACAGAATTGAGATTGACAACAATAATTTGTATTTGTGGACTATTTTTCCTCCTTTGACCTCATAATTTTTCTCAACATAGTATGAAAGCATGAGTATGTTTTATACATCATCATGGCAACCTTGTGAGTCGAAGTGGCAAATAATAGTAATAGCAGCTAATATTTACTAAATGCTCACTATAACCAGTCCAAACACATGCCTAAGGCAACAAATACCCATATATTAATATATTCTAGGTGCGATAACTATAATAAATATATTATGCTGATTAATATGCTATTATTCAACAAATATTTATTGAGTACCTACTAGGTACCAGCCACTTCTTTTAGACCTAGGGATATAGTCATGAACAAAATAGAAAAAATCTCTGCTCTCACAGTTTACTTAATTTCCTTTAATCTTTACAACATGCTGACAAATACTATTATTTTTGCCACTTTAAAGGTAAGAAAACAAATGTAGAGACATTAAGTAACTTTTTAGGGCTGTACAACTAATAAATGCTAAAGCCAGCACTGCCTAGCCAACCCTGTAACATGCAGTGAGTCCTGCCAAATAATAGGTGATGAGAACGTTAAACTTTAATTTCTTAAAAATTATGCCGTGAAAGGTTGCTGTGCTGAAGATGAAGAGACAATGTGCCTCCAACCACACTCCAGCCCTGCCTTACTCCACATAACAGATCAAGGTATCTCCTAGAGACACCAGAAGTGGATGTGAACTACCTACTGGTCTGAATGCTGGGACACAGGAAACAAACTTCCCATGGGCCTTTTTGCAGGGGACACAGGAAATGGAAATGAACTTCCCAGTAGCACAAATCTTATTACAGGGACACAAGAATTATCACTGAGCCAATTAAGAGTCTTATTGAGGGACACAGAAAGTAGAAATGAACTACCCATTGGCCTTACTGCAGAAGGCAGGAAATGAAAGTGAACTTCCCACTAGTGTTAATCTAGGACCTTTGTCCTAAAAGTAATACTATATGACCCAGGAGTCTGGAATAAGCACTTTGAGACTCATAGCTTTATTTTACTTACTTCACTTGTGTCTGGTATAAAGCAACACACGGACCTGTGATGTGATAAGAAGGAAATGCTTCTAGTGAATTGACTGCTTTAGACTGCAACACAGAAGATTCAAACTGAAATAAAGCAGTTTGTGTCTCTTCCAAGAGCTATCTACTTTCCCCTAGGACAGGTGACCTCATTGCCTGGGAATGTTTTCTTGTGGGACAATTTACAATCATTCAGTTTTTCCTTCCTGATTAAACCTGGTAATCAGATACACAGAGAAAACCTTTGCTTCATGTCTCTCAGAGGAATCTCAAGGAATTCTACTCCCATAAATGGCAACCACATTATACTACAGAACTGAGTAACAGTGAAATAAAGCGATTGTGACAAGCAAATAGCTGTCTGCATTTAGAACTGGGCTGGACCTGTTTAGGTATTTTTATACCTAGGTAGAAGGTATCCTGGTCCAAGGTAGGGCTGATGAAACCCTGACAGATTGTATTCTTTGGCAGCCCTTTTCCTAGATCCCTTTGTATATGTTAGTACAAACAAGGTACCCTCAAACTTAATAACTACCCCAAAATTTAGTAGCTTAAAACTATAATCATTTATTCAGTTCACAATTCCGCAGTTTGGCAGTGTAGGTAAGCATGGGCAGGAGGTTCTCTGGTCTTGATGGAGCTCTCCCCTGTGTCTGTGGTTGGCTGTGGTCAACTTGCTCCCTCTCATGCCTGGAACCTTAACTTGAGCACCTGTTTTGACATGGCCTTGGTCTCCTGTCTTCTCAGCCTCCAGCCAGCTAGTCTGGCAATTAGGCATAAGGTCAAGAGTGAAAGGAAAAACATACAGGGGCTCTGGGATCCTGGGACTCACTCAAGGTCACTTCTATCCAGGTCAATGCCAAGGGCATTCCATATTCAAAGAGGGGACAATGGGTTCAACCTCTTGATGGGAAGAGCTTCTAGTCACATAGCCAAGACCTGAGCATTCAGGGAGGAGAAAGACTATAGTGGTTTCTACAAAACATCTATCACCCTCTACGTCCCACTCTGTTTTCACAGCCCACCCAAAGTGTTTGAAAACACAGTCCCTTAAGGTTACAACAGTCGTTCAGATGTTATATTACTATTATACTATTCCTATTACCTTTATTTTCCTCAAGATACCTCACCTCTCACCTCAACTGGATTCAGGTTACACTCTTGTGTCCCTGATAGATATTCCCAAAACGTGACTTAAATCCAGGTCCACCCACATTTTGCCATCACCCCTGGAGTCAGATGAGTTTTTAAATTTCAAAACTTTTTAGATAGCAGAATGATAATAGATACACATATTGTATATTGCACAGAGTCTGGGCAGCACTCCATAATCAAACACATTAATCTTTCTACATTAAAATGTATGAATATCACACTTGGTGGGGCAAAGACCACAAACAGCCTTATATAGTTCAGCCAAAGTTACACTGTTTCAGGAGCTAATACCCTGTCATCTGCTACCAGAGGAGAAACAACAATAGAAAAACTTCAATTTTCAGAAAGTCTTAGATCCAAAAATGCAAACAAAAGATTAAGGACCTTTGTAAAGTATTAAAATAGCCTCTGGTTTTTATGAGCAGAAGCCAGGCTGTCACCTAGTTTCTTCATGTACTCTATACTAAGCAAAGGTTCTGAAACGTACCAGTAAATACCCAACAGTGTTTGAAGGGATAAGTAATTAAACAACTAATGTACTACTTTTTCCATTTAGGTGGTTTCTTTCTGCAAGTAGTTAATTCCTCCCATTTGATACCAATTTCTATTAACTTTTATTTACTTATCTTTTTTTGAAATATATTATATTGATTTTGCTATTGCAGTTGTCCCATTTTCCCCCCTTTATTCCCCTCCACCCTGCGCACCTGCTCCCACCCCTATTTCCCCTCTTTAGTTCATGTCCATGGGTGATATATATAAGTTCTTTGGCTTCTACATTTCCTATACTATTCTTAACCTCCCCCTGTCTATCTTCTACCTACCATTTATACTTCTTATTCCCTGTACCTTTTCCCCCTCTCTCCTCACCCACTCCCCTGATGATAACCCGCCATGTGATCTCCATTTCTGTGATTCTGTTCCTGTTCTAGTTGTTTGCTTAATTTGTTTTTGTTTTAGGTTCAGTTTTTAATAACTGTGAGTTTGTTGTCATTTTACTGTTCATATTTTTTTGTTTTTTTAAATATATTTTATTGATTATGCTATTACAGTTGTCCCACTTTCCCCCCTTTATTTGCCTCTGCCCTGCACACCCCTTCCCACCCACATTCCCCCTCTTTAGTTCATGTCCATAGGTCATATATATAAGTTCTTTGGCTTCTACATTTCCTATACTATTCTTAACCTCCCCCTGTCTATCTTCTACCTACCATTTATGCTTCTTATTCCCTGTACCTTGTCCCCCTCTCTCCTCACCCACTTCCCTGATGAGAACCCTTCATGTGATCTCCATTTCTGTGATTCTGTTCCTGTTCTAGTTGTTTGCTTAGTTTGTTTTTGTTTCTGTTTTAGGTTCAGTTGTTAATAGCTGTGAGTTTGTTGTCATTTTACTGTTCCTATTTTTTATCTTCTTTTTCTTAGGTAAGTCCCTTTAACATTTCATATAATAAGGGCTTGGTGATGATGATCTCCTTTAACTTGACCTTATCTGGGAAGCACTTTATCTGCCCTTCCATTCTAAATGATAGCTTGGCTGGATAGAGTAATCTTGGATATAGGTCCTTGCCTTTCATGACTTGAAATACTTCTTGCCAGCTCCTTCTTGCCTGCAAGGTTTCTTTTGAGAAATCAGCTGACAGTCTGATGGGCACTCCTTTGTAGGTTACTGTGTTATTTTTTTGTGCTGCTTTTAAGATTCTCTCTTTATCTTTAATCTTGGGTAACTTAATGATGATGTACCTTGGTGTGTTCCTCCTTGGGTCCAACTCCTTTGGGACTCTTTCACCTTCCTGGACTCCCTGGAAGCCTATTTCCTTTGCCAGATTGGGGAAGTTCTCCTTCATTACTTGTTCAAATAAGTTTTCAATTCCTTTCTGTTCCTCTTCTACTTCTGGCACCCCTATGATTCGGATGTTGGAACATTTAAAGACATCCTGGAGGTTCCTAAGCCTCTCTTCATTGTTTTGAATTCTTGTTTCTTCATTTTGTTCTGGTTGAATGTTTCTTTCTTCCTTCTGGTCCACACCATTGACTTGAGTCCTGGTTTCCTTCTCATCACTGTTGGTTCCCTGTACATTTTCCTTCATTTCACTTAGCATAGCCTTCATTTGTTAATCTAATTTGTGACCAAATTCAACCAATTCTGTGAGCATCCTGGTTACCAGTATTTTGAACTGTGCATCTGATAGGTTGGCTATTTGTCGCTTAGTTGTATTTTTTTCTGGAGCTTTGATCTGTTCTTTCATTTGGGCCATTTTTTTTTGTCTCAGTGCACCTGTTACATAGTAAGGGGTGGAGCCTTAGGTGTTCACCAGGGTAGAGCCATCCACATCACTGTGTTGTGACACTGTTTGTGGGGGAGGGGTCTGAGAAGGAACCATGCCACTTGCTCTGCTCTCTGCCAGTTTTCAGTCACTTCCCCTGCTACCCACAATCAAATTGGGCCCTTCTGGTGCTGATTCCCAGGTGGGTGGGCTTGTATACATTCTAGGACCCTGTGAGTTTCTCCAACGAGCTCTCCTGTGAAGCTGGGAGTTTCTCCCACTGCCACCACCTCAACCCACACAGGTATTTTCAATCAGAGGCTTTGAGGCTTGATTTCCCCATGCTGGAAGCCTGGGTTGTGTGGTCTATCTTGCTCCCCAGTTGTTCTTCCCAGTTTATCCACACATGGGTGTGGGACCACCCAGTCCACCAGCCACCACCTCACCCGATCCATCAGCCACTGCCTTGTCTGCCCCAGTCTGCCAGCTGCCACCTTGCCACGGGTCCTCTCTGCCCAGCTGCCCATCTCTGCCACTTCGACCGGTCTGGATGAATGTTTCTTCTTTAACTCCTTGGTTGTCGGACTTCCATACAGTTCAATTTTCTAGCAATTCTAGTTGTTTTTTGTTTTTAAATTTGTTGTCCTTCTTTTGGTTGTGCGAGGAGGCACATTGTGTCTACCTATGCCTCCATCTTGGCCGGAAGTTGTCCCCTTTTATTTTTAAAAGGAATCTGATGTCAATTTAGTATGGCTGCTAAGCAATATTAATAATGTAAAAAAGTAAGATCAAGTCTCTCCTAAATAGTAGTAATAAGCATGATTTATTGAATGATTACTATAGGCCAAGAACTCATCCATTGCTTTGCATGTATTAGCTCACTTAAGCCTCATCACAACTCTAAGAAATATGCATAATCATTGTCACCATCATCACCACCACCACAATCACCACCACCATCATCATCATCCCTTATGAACAGATGAGGAAACTGAGGTTCAAAGAGGCTAAGTAATTTCTTCTAAAGGTCACACAGATAGCAAATAACAAAGTCAGAATTTGAACCAAAGTCCTCCGCCTCCAGGACCAACACAGTTCCCCACTAGGATGTTAACATCTACACCATATGCAGTCCCTCTAGGGAGATAAGGCATGTGCATGTCTTAGATGTAACTGTTGAAAAAACACTATTTAACATCAAAGCAAGAGGACCAATGACATATGCTGAGGGCAAGGAGAGAGATGAAAATTGCACTGAACTGTTCGAGACTGCATGTGCCGTCTTTTCCTAGGATTATTATTTTAGAATCATAATCTGTTCTGTTAGAACAGATAAGCTTTCCCAGAGCCACATTTGCATCGTAAAAGCAATGAATGGATGACTTTATATAAAATAAACTGTACTTTTTTGTGGCAATGTGTATTTCTGTGCATGTGCTGTTTGTGGATTTGGGGCTTTTCTAGTATGTATGTGTTTGGTTGGGACTTAACAATAAAATATTATCACGGCAAATGGCTCTCCTGGGGGCTGGGGAGGAAGAGCAGTTGCAGTGCAGGGAGATCTCTCTGATTGTTTTCCTTGTTGCTGAAAGTTGAGCTGTAGTTGGTATACTGCCAGCTGGCAGATAGAAAAGACATCTCTCTGTTCCTGCCTCCTGGTTCAGCAACTTGTGCAGCTCTGTAGTGAGATTAATTAGTAGGTATCTGATAAAGCAAGAAGCAACATATTTCTTGTTTTGGAGGTGTCACAATTATGTTAAGTTGTTACTTTATAGCCCAGAATAAACAGTATGATACAGACCTACATCATTATTTTTTAACAATGTACAACACAACAAGGGATGCTGCTTGTAAATCCCAAAGAGCCTGTGTGAGCCCTTCTCCTGGAGTTTTGATGACAAGCAGCGTGGGAGAATATTATCTATGAGAGGGTCCTTGGCCTAGCACCTGTGAGCCTAAATCTTCAAGGCTAGCTGCTCCATTGATGAGGCTTTTCCTTATGAATCCCAATGTCTGGAAGGGCATTAGCTACTATTGGTCATCCACACATGCTATAAAGTGTCCACAAAATATAACTGTCCAGGCTATACCTTCTACATGAATTAAGTTCTGGTCCTGAAATGATGAAAGAAATGATTTGGGTGGGATAGAACAAATCACTATACATTTGTCTACTTTCTGTTCTTCACAACTTATTATATTTTCTTCCTTCCTTCTGCTCAGCCCAAATCACTAATTTTCTGCTTTTTCTCACATACAGACATCAAGACACACGTATAAATGCACACAAACATGCACAGTGTACCAACACACATGCACACTTACATCAGTACACACCAACAACACATGTGCATACAAACGTTCTCAGAATAGCACCATCCAATAGAACTTCCTGTGATATGAAAATGTTCTGTACCTGTGCTGACCAATATGTCACCCACTGGCAGTCTCTGAAAGTGAGCTCTTGGAAATGAGGGATGGAGTTTTAATTTAATTGAACTTTGTTAATTCTGATTTGAAGTTATGACATGTGGCTGCCAGTTGGCCAGTGTGGCTCTGGAATGGAAGCCCCAGCAGAATGGTACTTTGTTCCTGCACACCTCTGTATATCCAGCACAGATGATGCTTCAAAATTTGTCACCTGAACAAGTGAAGTAATCAAAGGATAGGGGCTGGGGCAACTTTCAGAAGACATTGATGCTCTCAGTCCAGAGAGAATCTTTCCAGTACTGAACACATACTTTCTAGAAAAGAAGACTGCCTCAATGGTAAGGGCTATTGTGGTTGTCGTTGCTGTGGTTTTTTTTGGTGGCAGATTAAACTTGTCACTAATAAATTTCTCAGAGCATTTCTTGGGGGTGACGAATTCCTTCAAACCTTTACCCAGGGCGAGAAGCGGAATTGCCTAGTACTTCATCTTGTTTGTCGTAAATCTGCCTGGCCCTGCTGTCAGCCAGGGCCTCAGAGCTGGAATGGGTGAGGCCGCCCTCCATGGGCCCTTCCCTGCTTTTTCCACTGGGGCTTCTCAGCTTCCACCTCTCCAAAACACCACTTTGCTGTTTCTCTAAGAGTGGGGCTGCTCACCTTCTTCAGTCTCCTCAGACTTTTTCTTCCCTCTCCTTAGGTTTTTCTGGTTTCTTAGTACCTGCTTAGGATGTGGCAGCTAAGAGAAGTTTGAGTAAAAATTTACCACTGTCAGTGTTAATGTTGTCACAGAGAGAAAGTTCATTTTGATTATCCTTTGTGGTAAGATGTCACGATTGTTTGGGGGTGTTTTGGGCCATAGCACCCAAATGCTCTAGAGCAGATTCAGGGTGGCAGATGCCCATCTGAGTGGCACACTCTCACCTGCACAATGGGAAAGGCAGAAATAATGGTGTGCACCTTGCCGGGATGTGAAGGGGATTACTAGATTCATGTTAAATGATGGACACAGAGAGGGGCCAGTATATGGCCATCACTTTGAAATGGCCAGCTGCCACAGCTTCACAATTCTGCCAGTTCCTTTTTAAGCAAATCTTAAGTTCTGAATGAAAATTGCCAGGGGAGCTGGGTAAATAGTGTATCTGTGATGAACCAGCGAATAGACAGATTCAAACGTGTGAAGTAAACGGCTGGCCTCACGTCAACCAGCCTTGGCCCTTAGGACGGCTGGCCACATTGACAAGAACATTACCCACACGCAGCCCCCTGATAAATAGGCCTATCCAAGTGCCGACTCTCCATGCCACACCTGCCTGTAATGGACCACCCTGTTTGCGGCCCCCCCAAAAATCAAGTCTCCCAGCACACAGCCTGGGAAGATAACAAAGGGAGGTGGCACCTGCTGCTGAAGCCACAGGGCGTTTCCAGGAGCCTCCACCTGCTTCCTGGCTCTCTCCTCCTCCTGCTGGCCGCAGCTTGGAGCCCAGTTCTGGGTTCCACCTCTGCTTGCCCCATGTTTGGGTCCCAGCTACCCCGCCTTCCACCCACATTTGCTCCAGCCCTAGCAGAACAACGACCGAGAGATGGGGACTCCATCAGGGTGTTGTTAGGGCTGTCTGGGCTCACAATGGCCCATTTCTGGTGATTGGCAGCTACTTACACTCAGCCTCCCACTGAGCTATTGGTGAATGTTCTTGTTCTCTGCAATTTTAAACTGTTCCTGGCCTGAATATTAATATGTAAGGTCCAGTACATAAAAAAAAATAATGGTATTTAAACCCTTTAACATTGAATCTGCATATAGCGAAATGATTCTAAAGTCTCCCCAGAAAGCTCTTAATTTAAGGTTAGCTGAGACATAAAGGGTGAAGAGTACATTGTTAGTAATTTCTTCAGTGCATATTCATATTTTCTTTATTTGGCTTGTATTAGGATACTTTTGAATGAAGAAGCTGGAAAGGACCCTCCTCACATTCAAATAAAATGTGATTATTGTTTAGTCTTTTTTCTTTATACTCTATCCAGATATGATCAGGCTATTACATGAGATATTTTTTAAAAACTTGTCACAGGTGGGACAATTTGGAACCAATTATACATAACAAATCATTTTTCACATCTTTATCTGAGATGTAAAACAACCCTTGCTTTTAATATTACCTCGGTGTGTAATTTTTTTAAGGTAAATTATCCAGAATGTAAGAAAACATATTTTTTCTCATTTACATAGATTGGGTCTTATCTTTCTGCCTGTATAATCAATGGAATTAAACTTCCAAATGACAGGCCTGTGTGGGCAGGATTAGAATGCTGTGAGCAGGATTACTGCAAAGGTCCACCCCCATCCCCTGAGATGGGCTGGGGGTCTAGAGACATGCAGGGTCTATTTTCCTATCCTAATCCTTCCCAAATTCCACCTTTATTTTATCCTTGAAAAGTGAATATTCAAATCCCAGTTACTATAGCCCTCTGATATTCCTCACATTAGGTCAGTGTTGATGTTCACGGATTTATCACTGTTGACATTGACTTTGACTACCTGGCAGAGGCGCGTCCCCACTTTCCTTACTATCTTCTTTGGAAGGAAACCACTATGCACAGCCCAGACTTAGCGAGGGGAGTTATGCTCCCCTTCCTTAAGGGTTAATTTTATAAATTATCCGGAATTCCTCTACATAGGAATTCCTCTTTTTATTAATTTATTCAGTTATTTATTTATATTAACATGAACTAATGGATCTGGGAATCATTTGCTTGTGATTTCATCCTTTTAAAGAACTAATACCCATAAATACTACTTATGAGGTACATATACAACCTAAAATGATCTTTCATTCTCCAAAACACACCAGGAGTCTAGGGGATATTTCTTAAACATAGTGATACATTAATTTATAAATGCCTTCAAGAATGAAATGGTACACAGTTAATACATGTATCTGTTTCCATAATCTCATTTACCTTGCCCACTAAATCATTCACACACATTAAAACTAATCTTGGTGATGTTTTCTTAATACTTACCCTTTTTTCTGAAATGTAGTTCAATCACTCATGTTTGGTCTTTATAATTATTCAAATCAAGCTAAAGCTGCAAAACTTTATATCATTCTATTGAGCAATCTTTTATTTCACCTATTTTAATGAGTTCTTAGTTCTGGGAATTGAGGAATAAATAAAATGGACAACTTGTGTTTCTTTGGGAAACCCATATTCCAGTCCAGGTGGACCAGCAAGCCCAGGCATGAGTGTGTAAGGAAAGAAAGAAAATCATTTCAAAGGAAAGAAGGGCCATTAAGAAAGCAGAACAGACTAACAAGACAGCACAGTAAGCAGGACATTCATTTTGGTGCATGTAAGGGAGGGTCTTTCTGAGATGTTTGTGCTGTCATATTAATTTCAAAGTCATTTTACTCTTGAGTCACAGTAACAGGTATCAACATGTAATTTCTTCATAATAGCAATTGTATAAATGCACATAATTTGTGGGTATAAATAGAGTACAAGTGCTATAGATACTTTAAGCTTTTATAATAGCTAACAGTATTTCATACTTGATCTTAGCCAAAGGTGAAGAAGAAATACAGCTTTTTAGAGTTTACAGAACTGCTATTCACAGAGCTTATGACATTTTATCACTAACCCTGGGGAGGAGGGATGATTAAGGAGCACAGGTACTATCATCAGCTTCACTTTGCAGGTGACATGTTTTAGGATGAGAGGCATTAAGTAGTGTGTCCAATGCTCTGAGATAATAAGTGATACAAATGGGAATCAAATTTAGATTTTATGACTCCAACTCCACTATTGCAGATTTCCTAACATTTACGAAGCCTGAATTCCTAAAGCTCCATCTAATTTCTTTCAGGCTCTTCTATAAAAGTGCTACAAGTCTCTGTTAATTGTAAGGCATATTGTTATTAGGGACTGTGGTGGAAACAGAGCTGATCATGTTAGCAATGGGGGAGTAATGGGACTCTTGCCAGAAAACTGCCCCCTCTGAATCCCTAACAGGGGAGCAAACTTAGAAGCTCAAATTCACTCAACTATTGTTCAGTCTGGCTGACCAGGACTCTACTTGAGGCTCTTCATTTATCAAATCCTACCATCAATCAACAGGAGTTGATCCATCAACACATATTAGCACCAACTAATTTCCAAGTTCTGAGCCCCAAGAACTTCAAGTTCTGGAGGTATAGAGGTGGTCTGGAATAGCCCTTCCCCTCCTGGAGTCTTGAGTCTAGAAAAGAAGACAAATATTAAACAAGTTATCACATTCATTCATTCATCATTCAGCAAATGTAAATGGACAAAGAGCTGCGGAGAAAATAGACTGGAGATGTGTTTGTATAAGGCAGGGAACACAGCCTAGGTAGGGTGGGGTAAGAAAGGCTCCCTTGAAGAAGTGACACTAAGTGTGAGCCAGATAAGAGGGCAAGAAAATTCCAGAAAGAGGGAACCGCTTGTGGGAAGCTTTTCACTTTTGAGAAATTGAAAGGCCAGGATGGTAGAACATGGAAAGAAGAAGGAAAATGTCAGGAGGTGAAACTGAGGCAAAATCCCTTCACTCCAAGTATAAAGCACTAGGTGGTTGGCTCCTCACGGCCCCTTTGACACATCTCTAACTGTTCCATGCCCACTCTGCCCAAACGTGTTTCTCTAAGACTGGAAGTCAGCCCCTCACTTTTCTTTGCACCTGTCTTCCCCATGCCTGGAATATCTCTACACCCATGGGGCTCACTCCCTCACCTCCTCCTTCATCTTTGAGAAAGTTTAGAAATACAAAAAACTGAGTCTATAATGTATAGCCAAACACTGCACTTGAGGACAAAACCTGAGAACTCTGCATATGTACCAGAATCAACAAAGGGATCCAAGTTTCACTACAAAAAACAAACTCTTTGGATTTGGAATGTGGGCCATGGCCTGTCATTGGGAAGCTGAGGTGGGCCCTAAAACTCTTCTACCTGTGCCCCCAGTATGTAGGGAAGAGGGCTCTGGTTGCCAGGAAAGGACAAAATGCTTCTCAGAGGTCTGAGATTCTGCAGGGAAGGGTTGGTTCGTAGCACTTAAAGAGTTTCTCAGAAGATGGAATGACTTCTTTTCCTAAGAACTATGTATTCCCTAGAAGCCATGTAGACTTTCTAATCAGTTTCACATGAAAATTCCCACTAGCACAGCAGTTATCATCACACCCTATCTCTGGGGGTCATAGGGAATGGCAAGCCTATGTTGTAAGTCATCTGAGAGGTGGCAATGTTGGAACAGGCAGATTTCTAGAATCTATCAATGAGAGTTATAAATGTTGAGTGTGTCATTGAACAACCCAAACATATGTGGTCTCATGGGGAAATTGTTCTGAGATGTAGGGAAAAACAAGGTGGGACTTCTGGAAAGTGAAGAAACCAGTGATGTCCCACTTCTGCTGGAAAATTCTTAATCTTCCTATATGACTAGAGCCAGACAATTTTGCTCATAGGCAACAGTTGAGATGCTTGTACTCAGAAGTTCTCAATGAATGGTCTGCATATTGCTGGGGGTCTCCAAGACCTTACAAAGTATCTATAAAATGAGAATTTTTTGCCTAAGAGTCAGGGCTGGCTACATGGACCTGTGCTAGAAGGGTCCCATGCTTGGTTCAATAATCTGATGTTAGAGCCTTCAAATTCTTAATAATTTTTAAACAAAGGGCTCCACATTTTTATTTTGCACTGGACCCTGCAAACTATGTAGCTGGTCCTGATGATAGTACTAAGACAAATGTGGTAGGCAGAGTTCTAGGATGGCAAGTTCCCTCCCCCTGTTGTACATGCCCTGTAGACTTCCTTCTCTCTGAGTGAGAAGGTGGAAATAAGGAATGTGCTGAGATATGACACCTGTGATCATGTGAAATTATGTGGCAAAAGGGTTATTGCAGACATTATCAAGGTCCCAAGTAAGTTGACTGAGTGAATCGAAGAGATTCTTTTCTGTGAGCCTGAACTAATCAGATGAGCTCTTTGAAAGCAGAGATTTTCTCTGGCTGCTCTGAGAGAGAAAGTAAACAGCCATGATGTAGTGATATAACCTGCCTACAGAGGGGAGGTGGCCTCCAGGAGCTGGGAGTAGTCCCTGGCTGGGAAGAAGCAAGAAAACAAGGATATTAATCTTATAAGGAACTGAATTCTGCTGACAACCTGTAAGAGTTTGGAAGAGGACCTGAGCCCCAGTGAAGATCACAGCCCTAAATCACATCTGGATTTCAGCTTTAGGATACCTCAGCACAGGATATAGCTAAGCTCTGCACAAACCCCTGGCCCGTGGAAGCTGTGAGATTACCAATGTGGTTTGTTTTCAGCTGCTAAGTTTGTGGTCATTTGCTATGCAGCAATGGAGGAGGAACATGACGTTATGTCCCTTTTCTGCTGTGGCCATTTGCACTGATGACACTGATGATGGGCATAACTGCTAAAGTATTAGTATGGATCAAGGCAGCGGCCCCCTGCTGAACTAGTGACCATTGTGTGCTTCACCACTGTTCAGTTGCAGGGGGGAAAAGCCAGTTTCACTTAAGAATGTTCTAGATAAAGCAGTAAAAAATATCATTTTATTAAAATCTTGACCCATGTGTGACAAAATGGGGAGTGGGCATAAGGCACTTCTGTTGCGAACTGACATGTGATGGTTGTCTTGAGGGAAAGCACTAGTGAAAGTGCTCAGTGTGCAACCTAACTAATCACTTTTTCACGGAACATCGCTTTGCTCGTTGTATACTAAATGAACGAACGATAGTTGATCAGACCTGGGCATTTGGCAGACATTTCCTCCAAAACATCACTTCAAAGAAAATAACTGAATGTATCTGTTGTCAATAATAAAATTTGAATGTTCAAGTGAAAATTAGAATTTTGGAAAACTATTCCTGCCACTGTGAGCTTGAAATATTTCAGTGCTTAAAGACATTTCTACTAAGGTTTGTGGTGATATTAGCAAACAACATTTTCAAAAATTATCTAATAAAATTTGGAAGATCTGTATAACTCTAGTGAACTAGTAATTCCCAACTGTCAATGCCTGAGGGTACAAAATCATGCACTCAAAGGGCAAAACAGATGAATGAATTTTAATGTAATATAGTAAAATGTTCATTGATATGGCTTCCTATTCCACAACTAATCTTGAGTTTTGGTGAAATAGCAAAGAAGACTATCCACAACTACCTGGAAAGGCTTTTAAATACACCTGTCTTTTCGAACTACATGTCTGTGTGAAGCTAAAATTTTTTCACATATTTCAACCAGAACAGCATATAACAACAGACTGAAGACAGAAGAAGTATGAGAATTCAGCTGTCCTCATTCAGTAAGACAGCAAAGAAATGTGCAAAAATGTAAAACAATGCCATTTTTCTCATTTACTTTTTCTAGAAAATATACTTATTTTCATAAAATTATGTTATTTGTATTAATATGTAATGGTTTTATTATAGTTATTTGTAAATAAATATGTGGACATTTTCCTATTATTAGTTCTTAGCATGGTAAATATCCATAGATATAATCCACAGAAACAAAGCTCTTTCTGTTTTTCAATGATTTTTAATAATGTGAAGAAGTACTAAGAACAAAAACTTGGAGAATGGTTGATCTAATCTGGCCTCATTGCACCCAGTGGGGTGGTAGTGATAAGTTGGGGAGAGAAGGAATACATTGATGTTGATCAAATAACCAATTATGGGCTGAATTGTACCCCCCCAAAATATAAGCTCAAGTCCAAACTTGCAGTACCTGTGAATATGACCTCATTTGGAAATAGGGTCATTACAGAGGTAACCAAATTAAAGTAATATCATTAGCGTGGAGAAATTTGGACACAAGGACCGACACACAAAGAGGAAAGACAATGTAAAAACACAGAGAAAATTGCCATTTGGATGGAGTGATGTAACTATAAGCCAAGGAAGGCCAGGGACAGCTGGCAGCCACCAGAGTCTAGAAGAGGCAAGGAAGAATTCTCCCCCAGAGCCCCAAAGAGAGTGCATCCCCACTGACACCTACATTTTGGACTGGCTTTCATAAGAGTGAGACAGTAAATTTTTGTTGTTTTAAGCCACCCATATTGTGGTGCTGTGTTAGGCAGCCTCAGGACACTGAGACACCCATGCGTGTGCCCCCTGTGATGGTCTAACTTCTCTTGGATTCTTTCATTCACTCTTCCCAGGATCCATGGAAACGGTGGCATTCTATCCATTTTACATATTAGGAAACTGAAGATGAAAAGGAATCAGTATTTCAAAGTCTGGGTTTTTCTATTACTTATGCTGCCTCCTGAGAATGGAGGGTTTTGCTATCTTTCCCCAAGCCCACTCCTGTGATATCTCAGTGAATTTACTCGGGGTTGTCATAGGCCTAAAATTGACTTTGGCGAAAAACACTCTATTTGCTGATGCAGAGTTTATCCTTTAATTGTGGTACTCATACAAATGAGGTAATTATTATTTAATTATATTGGCCCAGTATCTAACCATAAAGTTAGTAATTATTATTTTTACTGCTGAATATTAAGTCAGCATTACCATCCATCATTTCATCAATGAATACAATAATGCAATACAACCAACAGTTATGGAGTCTGTACTATACAGTAGTAGATATTGGAGGGAATGCAAAAGCTGAGGGAGTGCACTCCTGCCTCAGGGTGACCAAACACAAAGAGAAGGGAGGTAACCCCCCAGAGAGAAATACCGACAAGGGGCCCTGGAGGACTCCATGGACATAGGGTCTGATGGGAAAGAACAGGAAAAACTGAATGGAAGGGGTGATTATAGTGCTCAGAGTGGCGTTCGAAGGTTATCCAGGAGATTGGCAAAAGCATGGAGTGGTTCTCCCCACTCCACCATGCATTATGAAATCACAAAGGAAGTGTTTGTGCAGCTGCAAGAAGCTCTGGCCTTGCTACATGTTTAGGATTGGCCAGTTGTTGCAGTCCTTCACAATTTTCTCTTAGATACCTGTTCAGGGACAAGGCAAGTCCTGGCTAAGGCGTATTTAACTAGAGGTGATCCAGCCTTTTCTTTTTCATTCTTATTTTTTATTGTCTTGGGGATGCTATGTCCCCTTCTGCCCACCTCCACTCCCAAATCTTAGGAACCTAGAATTTTGTTTTTTTTTTTCTTTTTCCCTTTAGAAAGTCTACCTTCCAGAAATATTCTGAAAATCTTTTAGATTAATGTTTTAGTGATTCTCTACAGGGAAAGAGAAGTTAGAGTTTTAAACAGGAATGAGAATCTTATTTAACTTAAGTCAAAGGTGTGGATTTCTGATGACAGAATATCAATAATCTGTAAAGAGGTGGGAGTGGTCACATTTTTACAAAAAAGAGACTTTTACATTGACCAAGAATTCACATAGTTTGTCTGCAGTGGACACAGGTTAAACAAAAGCATGTTCTCCCACGAAAGGCAGCATCTGTATTGCCTCAGTCTCTTACCAACACTTCCTAGGAAACTCCACCTTCTCAACTTTCATTCTCCATAGTTGAGTCTAAAATAGGTAATTCCCCAAATTCAGTTCTCGGCACAGAATGATGGAAAGCTTTCATCTGTACTGCAGAGGGTACATTGCCCTACCTGCTGTACATCATGGCTCTCTAGCTAGTAATCCAAAATGTTGGACTTATATAAGGCTAAAAAGGAGGAACAATGGACTGGAAATGGAGCATGCCAACATTCTATGCTTCTTGATTGGTAATATTCCATTTCTATTTTAAAGCACATGAATTGATTTAAATTGAGAATCCAGAAGTTAAACTCCTTTCCACCAGGCTAACAATTGTCTTATAACTTGATGGAGAGTCTACTCTCAATTGAGCTCAAACAGGTCACCCATACCTCATGCTGTTGCCGGGCATGAGTCTGGGTTCCAGAGAAATAAGTACTCAGGAGGACTCTACCAGGCCATCCACATAGGGTCAATGATGGAGGCTTCTTTTCCTGTCAGGCCACGCTCATTTGAGTATTTCATGATTATTTCACATGGCAGAAATCATGGAAATAAGTTGGTGTGGGGGGAAATAATAAGCAATTGATTAAAATTGGAGAAGCCAGTTGATGAGATGCATTTTCTCTGGTGATTTGTGTTAAGTGCACAAAATCAAGCCATCCTTTTGTGTTGTAACTGTGCTACTCTCACAGCAGACAAAATATTTCCTACCTAACGATTAACTTGCAGAAGATTAGTCAATCTCAGTTATCTACAGGGTAGATTATCCAGTTGGTGGATTATCCAGGTTTCTCATTTCTTCTTATTATATCACTTTAAACAGTGAAAACTAATCCCTCATGTTTGTATTGAAAGGTTCTTTGAGGATGAATTATTTAACTTTTTGTCCAATAATTCCTTCCCTGCCTTCTTCACACGGTGGTTATGTTGATATCTGAGGCTGAGAGAAATTAGGAAAACTAAATTTACTTAGTAGATTTTCCCTGAGAACTGACCACAGCCTTCTCGTCTTCAAAGAGAATGTTGGATTCTTTCTCTTGGCTTCTTCCTTTGCTCTGTAGACAAGAAGATGAAACTAAAACTTCTCAATCTGGATACTAGTGATATTTTATTTGGAACATATTAATAATCTCTATTTGTTAAAGTTTGCTGTTTTGGATTATCTGTCACTTTTAGTCATTTATTCCGGTTCTACTGGAGACATAATCAGGAATTGGCTCTATATTTAGCTATTATGTTTTTATTTCTGATTGAGGAGAACATTTCTGGCAGGTGTGAAAAGAAAACTGTATCTACTGAGTATCTACAAAGCACCACTTAGTTGATCAGTTTGGGAATGAGCCAAAATATCGGTCATCTGAATGAATGGTTTCTTCACAGATGAGTAAGTCACCATAAATTTGACTCTACTTGGTGGCTAAGGCTAGAATGCTTTAACCAGACTTAAAACCTTTTTTTTCACCAGCCAAAGTGCAGGAGTCATAGAGCATGGACCCTCTTCAGCCCTTGGAATGTCTCTTATTATTGAGGTCAATGGTCAAAATGCTAAAGACAAAATAAACAGAAACTTAAAACTTGTCACACTACCCTATTTTCTCAACAATCTGTATGTAAGAACAATGATGACTTTACCATTTGTAATCTAGGTAAAATCTAAATTTAGTAGTTGTCTTCAGCTTGGGTGTGTGGTCACCTTTTGCCTCAGTTTATGAATTTTAGTTAAAATTATTACATTATCAATGGTTGACTACCAATGAGTGGTTTGGATTCAGTTTCTTTGCTATAACTTGAAAAGTTTGTGTTCCTTAACATTTGGCCCAAGTACAAGGAGACTGGTTACAAAGATCATGATGTTGGACATGCCTTATCAAGAAAATAAGATAAACTTTCTATGTACTTTCAAGTGTAATCTGATAATATCACAAATCCCTCCTCCAATGAGAAATGTGATTTTAGTAAGTAGAAAAGAAAATGAAATGATAACTGTATAGAGGACATGCTTAGAAAGAGGAATGTTGTTTCTCAGATTGACACTTTAGTTCTGCCTAAATTTAATTTTCTGATCCTTGTTTGTCATTTAAGATTTTAAACCAGGCGTCTTTCTTTTCTGTGACCCAAAGTAAATGCAGATTATCTTATCCTAACAAAGGACTTTATCTTATGGAAGAAGGTAACATCCAAAAAGAATTGGAAGGATATTCCTTGAACTTTCCGGATAAATATTTCATGGATGTTTAATTTGCATCAATTATGCTAAGGGAATTCTTGGTAACTTTCATTTAGAATATAATTAGAAGTAGATGTTGAATTAGAACAGAGAATTCAATTGCCTATGAAATCGGAGAATTTTCATGGCCATCATAAACAAATCAATCAATAAGAAGTGCTGGTGAGGTTGTGAAGAAAAGGAAACACTAATACGCTGTTGGTGGGAATGCAGACTGGTGCAGCCACTGTAGAAAATAGTATGGAATTTCCTCAAAAAACTAAAAATGGAACTGCCTTTTCACCTGGTGATTCCACTGCTTCAATTTAAACTCTAAGAATCTTGAAACACTAAACCAAAAGAAATTATGCATCCCTATGTTTATAGCAGTGTTATAGTAACCAGAGGGGAGGGAGGAAGGGATAATATGAGGAAAAAGGGGAAGGGTCATCAAGGAACATGTATAAAGGACACATGGACAAAGCCAAAGGGGGGAGGATTGTGGGTGGGAGGTGGGGATCGATGGGACAGGGAGGAGTGGGGAGGGGGAAATGGAGATAACTGTTCCTGAACAACAATAATAAAAACATGCCATTAAAAAGAAAAAAAAAACCAATAGCCAAATGCTGGAAACAGCCTAAGTTCCCATCAGTCAATGAGTGGATCAAAAAACATGGTACATTTACACAATGGAATTCTACGCAGCAGAGAGAAAGAAGGACATCCTACCCTTTGCAACAGCATGGATGGAACTGGAGAGCATTATGCTAAGTGAAATAAGCCAGGTGGTGAGGGGGAAATACCACATGATCTCACCTATCATGGACACTAATCAACACTAAGTGGACACTAATCAACAAAACAAATAAGTGAGCAAACAGAACCAGAGACATGGAAATAAAGAAGAAACTGACAGTGACCAGAGTGGAGGGGAGGGGGATAATGGAGGAAAGAAGGAGAAGGGTCAAGTCAAGGAATGAGTATAAAGGACCCATGGACAAGGACAACTGGGAGGATTGAATGTGGGAGGGGTGGGTGGGCAAGGCAGGAGAGAGAAATGGGGGGGAATGGGGACAATTATAATTGAACAACAAAAAATATTTAAAAAATAAAGAATATAACAATAAACTAGAAAAAAATTGAGGCTTTTAAACCATTGGGAACAGCATGAGGAAGCACTGGATTATAGCAAAGGGCTGTGGTCAGAAATGGGAAAAGAAAAAATTAAGTCAAGAATATTGGGCCTCATTTCAGAAGAGTGACAAAGGAGAGGAGGGAGAGTTAATTATAGGAAAAACCAGATATGGAAAGAGTATGCAGGGCTGTAATGTGTTTTGTGGGCAAAGGGTTAGTGAAACCTTTGTAGGGTGGAAGTGCATGGTGAGAGCTGAGCCGCAGTATCTGGAACAACCAGAGAGAAGACTTTGTCAGCATAGTGGCCTTAAATGTATCATGGCCAGTTCAGCTGGGAAGAGAGAAGGATCTTAGTGTAAGAAGAAGGATCAATGGGCAACTAAGGAATATAGTGGAAAACCCTGGGTGATATATGGGAGCCAGCGCTTAAAAGGAAAGGTGAAGTGATTGGAAAATGTCAAGAGATTTGTGTTTAAAATTAAACTTGGAAATACAGGGAGAAAAGGAGTGGTTAAACACAAATCCATGGAATGATGAGAAGGTTTTTCCATTTGCTTGTTCTAATACTAATGAGCAAATGAAAAGTCTTTATCAGAAGAATCATTTGTTCCTCTTCAGGACACTTGGGGGAAACAGGAAAGAA
This sequence comes from Macrotus californicus, assembly GCA_007922815.1. Classification (NCBI taxonomy): domain Eukaryota; kingdom Metazoa; phylum Chordata; class Mammalia; order Chiroptera; family Phyllostomidae; genus Macrotus; species Macrotus californicus. Next base: position 63,674 of record VMDR010003547.1, read on the forward strand.
GGATCAGCTATTGTATCCAGAGGCCTAGAATGTAAGTTTATTTCTAAATGATAGTCCACCCACCCTTCTCCTAGTAAGATTAAGCCCATCTTTGAAACCCAACACCAGCTGGTCTTTATGTTCCACTTTAGGGCTAGAGATTTTGTCTGTTCTCTCTGGTTGTGGGACTATGGGCATTGGGAAGGATTGAAGGGAGATGTGGGAGCTTATAAACTCTGGCACTTCTCCAGAAATGCATAGTACCCTGTACACCCTCCATAAATAACTTGATGAATGAATCAACATAGAACCAAACCCCATCTGTATGCAGGGCCTTCCATACCACAAGCTCTCAGGAAGTATTTAATTTTAATACAGGGTAGATGTTAGTGCTGCTCGGAGCTCATGCTGGTCCTTCTCTTCTGGACACACAGAGGACTTGCATTTCTCTTGGAAGTAAGGCTTGGCTGGGTGACTCATTTAGGTTAGTGAAATGTGGATGTGTGTCACTTCTGAGTGGATGCATTGAAGAGCTGAAGAGCAGTAGGATCCCTTTCCATGATCCCTTTCCCCCTGTGATTGTGGAAGTATTGGCTGCTATGGAGGCACCAGACAGAAGCTTCCAGAATGCTGAGCCAGCACATGGAAGATAGCTCTGTAGAGTATCCCTGACCCACAGCCGAGCTCAGAAATGCTGAGAAATAAGGTTAATTGTATTAAACCACAGAGGCTTTAAATGTTGGATGTCACAGCAGCATAACTAAAACCAACTGACTAAAACAAAATATTTGTTTTTCATTATCCTTTGGTTAAGGCATGTTTGTTGTAAGTTTCTATTGAACCCACCCTGAAATAAAAGTGGATTGAAAGAACTCCCAGAAAGAAGGTTGCTTGGAGTTCCATAAAAATCTGCAAAGTATGACTCCCAGCATCCTGTGGAAATGAAGGTTAAGGTTGAATTACCTCCCTGAGCTCATTCAGTAAGGAAATCCTTACAGATAGCTACTCCTAACCTCCACCAATATTGTCCTCTTATACCAGGACCTCTTGTCAAGCACAGACCACTGTAACTCTTCATGATGAAGTAGCAGTAATTACACACACATCTTTGTGACCCTAGGGCCATTCATTTAATGATGTGCCGCATGTCTTCTCCCTTCACTGAGTCTGCCCTAGCATGACTGTGCATTACCACTTCTAACCTTACTCACCTCGGCACCTGGGAGTTTAAATACACAGCCCTGACTTTGAACATGGCATAGCAGTCTGAGGGCATTTTCACTTGGGGAAAGAATGGGGCTCCAATCTCAGAAATAAAGCCTGAGATGCCATCTTCCTGTCAGTGTTCAAAAAATGGGAACATATAGTATTCTCCACATAAGCAGCCTGTTTTCTAAGGAAAAGAAACTCACTGCTTCCAATCCTCAGAAAAGCACAGATAGGCAGGAAGGTGGAGGGAATAAGGACCACTCCTGTCTGTGTCCCCCATGCTCCAGCCCCATAGACTTCACTTCCTCCACGTTTCTAACTTAAAAAAAAAAAACACAGCATGATTCAGTTTAGTTTCTGTGTGCTCTTCTGTGTGGATGAGGGCTGTTGTGTTTTGAGAGCAAGGATTACTTAGTTGAACATGTGGGGTTGGCTCTACTTCCACTCTCTCTGGTAGAGGGCTCGTGTATACCACAACTGTCCCAAGCCATTTCCTCAGCTGTGAACCAGGGATGGACATGCCCTTGCAGCTTCCAAGTGTGTAATGAGCTAGAAAAAAACAAGAGCTTGGGCTTTTAATAGTCCAATATTGCCAAGTTAGGTGGAAGCTTCTTCAGGGCAGAGATGCTCCCACCTTCTCTTACCCTCCATAGGTCCCCCATGGCCCTTCAGCTGGCCTAGTGGGCTTGGTAGCTGGTTTCCCCACCTGCCACCACCGCTCAGTGCAGCATGTGTGTGCAGTGAGTCTGGCTTCAGGCGAGCCCAGGGCATTCCCAGCTGCTCTGCTCATGACCACCTCACCCTCATGGCTTTACAGGTGATCACACTTTACCAGGCCCTCCTCTGGGGGTCTTTGATCTTTTACCTTGAAGAGCAGCATCCCGAGACAACAGTGGTGCCATGACCTGAGCAGGGAACAGCTGGAAGCAGGTGCTTCCCTTCAGAATAGCACCAGTTCTGGAAGAGCATCATTACCCCAGGGGAAAGGTTGGCTAACCTGACCCTCGGCTTTGTATGTTCTCTCTTCACTCAGCCTGGAGAGCCTGCACGGATAGGGCCTGGGGGAGTCGGTGACTCTGACATGGGCCTGTCACGCCCATGTGCCCGACTCCCCTTTGTCTCAGGTGCTGTAAACTTGCCATTATGCCAACACTGACTCCTGAAAGGGGTTTTTTATTCCTCTCATTTCTGTTGAAACGTGACACTCAAATATGAGAAGGGAGCAGAGATCAACAAACCCTGTCAGCCTTGTCAACCCAGGTGTGACAGGACCATCTTCCTAAATTGCCACTAATCTGCCAGAAATCTCTCTATCTGCAGCCTCCATCGCGCTGTTTGCTCACATTCGGTTAACACTTTAAATTTCCCTTTCTGAGGTGTCACTGTTTGCCATTTAGTAAGTAAGAAGAACTGTGAGAGCAGCTTCAAGCACATGGATTTGGGAAGCTGGAAAAAGCTGATTAGCTATTCAGGGAGAATAATCTTATTGAGAGTAGTAAGAGCTGTATAAAGAATGCTTTTCCCTTCCCAGTAACAATCTTCTAATTATGTTGTCAAGCTTGCTGTTGAGTTCTCCCCCTGTGCCATTAAGAAACCGTTTTCTATGTTAAGAAAGAGATTTCCAGATTGTGATGCTGTTTGCTGATTTTTTTTATTGTTTAAAGAATCTGTATGTATTAAACCAAACATTAAAAAATGATTCATGTGCAGCATAATTACTAGAGATGAGGCACGGTGACAGGGGTGGGAGGTGAGGGATGAAGGCGCTGCATTGGGGGTGCTCATGGGGCCAGGGTGGGGGGCTGGGGTGGGGTAAGGATTAGCATTCCACATGAGTGCACCGCACTTTCACCTTGGTGACAAAATGCAGTCACTAATCGATAGGAGCTAGAAGGGTCAGGAGTGGGGTGATAGGGAGGTGCAGCTGTAGGTTTCTGAGAGGAGCAAACATTTCTGTCGATAGATGTTCTTTATTGAATAAGAGAAACAAGAAGTTTGAATTGTGTGTGAAAGAACCCTTCTGATTCCTCCTCTCTCTGCTTGAAAGGGAAGAATCCAAGTGGTAAGAATACTGTGTCTGCCCTGAGGAGCACCCTCGCAGGTGGCATGCAGACCCCCATGGTCACACTTTGATTTCAGACCCCCTTCCACAGGAGACAGTCAGGGGACCAAGGGGCTACCGTGCAAACTCTCATGGCATTGTCCTGGGCTTGTGGGAAGACAGTGTCTTCATGCCAACAATCACCTGCTAATTTAAATAATTAACAGCAAGAAGCTTTTTCTTAATCTCTGCATGACCCAGGACACAGGAATGGGTATTAAAAGATTTTGTTGTGACAAATCCCACCAAAATAAACAAACTCTGCACCCAGAGCTCTGTGTGCCAACCAGCAAATAAACAGTGCTCCTGGGGAGTCTACTCACAGGTAGGGCCATCTGTAGTTGTCATGAGAATTCAGCACAAAGATTTTAGATCAATTCTGACAAATCCTACAGTTGGACAATTTGGAATTAATATGTTTGGGAGCTTTATCATAACAACTCCTGGTAAAATTATAAGAGTGGGGAGTTATTTGAAAGGACTTCTTCCATGGTTAGCAACTTACATGGTAAGATGACTCCATCGATCAATTTCTACACAATTGTTGGGACAGGAGTCCGCAGTTCAGATTGAAACTTCCAGTGTCAGAGTGTGAAAAATGAAATTGTATGCTAAGTGAGCCCCTCCTGCCTGTGCCATCTTGAACAAATGTTTTACCTCTCTGAAGCTGGGCTTCCGGAACTGTGTATGAGAATAAACGTTTATTTCAGAGTTGTTGTAAGGCTGGAAAGAAAGTGCCTGGAATAAGTAGGTATTCAATGAATTGTACATTTTCTTTAATTAGATAGCTCAGAAGAAAAAAAACTACCTGAATGCCAATTAACATTCTATTGCTTTCTATTCTTTTTTTGCTTTGTTTATTTTTTGAATGGGTGATACATGCACAAAATTCAAAAAATAACCTTCCTTTTACATTCTGAGGTGGGACCCAGGAATGAGGCTCACTCCACATCAAACCATAGACCCAGGGAAGAGGAGGACCTTCCCTGCCAACAATATTCCATTGTTTGATTGTACAGATTACCACAAATTACCCAATTAGCTTGCTATTTATTGCTTATTCTTAATACTTCACATTGTACTCAAGGCTGCAGTGGGTATCTTTGAACACATATATTTTGCACGTGAGTCAGCATATACTTTAAAAAATTTCCTGAAGTGAAATTTCTGAGTCAAAAAGAATGTCCAGTTTTCACAGGAAATTTCCAAATTTCTCTCTGTAGATTCTGCCCAACTTATGCTCCCTCAGATCCTGTCAGAGAATACCATTTCCACCCACCTGACCTCCTTTTCAACCCAGGATGTTATCCAACATTTTAATCTTTGCCAACCTGAGGGGGAAGCAATGGTATCTCACTGTAGTTTTACTTTGTGTTTTTCTTTTTTTGAGTAAAGTTGGGAGTTTTATGTGTAAGGGACACTTGCATTTGATTTTCTGTGAGCTGTCTGCTTATATCCCGTGGCCATTTATGTGATTAGATCACTGGTCTTTTGTTTATTGATTTGTAGAATTTCTTTATCTACTAGACAAATTAGTACTTTATGAGTTCAAATATTTTGATCTAGTTAGTCATTTGTCTTTTCTCTTTGTTCCTATTCCTTTTTGTAATTTAAATTTTTTTCAATTTTTTTAATATAAGGTGAGACAAAGATTTCTTAGGCATGACACCAAAGCATGATTCATAAAAGAAAAAATGATAAATTGAACATTATCAAAATTAAGAACTTCTGTTCTTCAAAGGGCATTTAAGACAATGAAAAGACAAGTCACAGACTGGAAGAAAATATTTGCAAATCATATATCTGATAAAGAACTTGCATCCAGAATATATAAGGAACTTTTAGAACTCCATAATAAAAAGACAAATAATCCAGTTTTAAAAGTAGGCAAAAGATTCGAAAAGATTTTTCACCAACTAGATAAATGGCCAATGAGGACATAAAAAGATGTACAACATCATTAGTCATAAGAAAATGCAAATCAAAACCACAGTGAGACACCATATCACACCAAGGTGGCCATCATAAGGTAGGCTGACAATGACAAATGTTGGTGAGGATGTGGGGAAGTTGGAATCCTCACGAGTTTCTGGTGGGAATGTAAAATAGTGCAGCTACCTTGAAAAACACTTTGGTGATTCCTTTAAAAAGTTAAACAACTTACAATATGACCCAGTGATTTCACTTCTAGGTATCTACCAAGAGAAATGAAAACATATGTTCACACAGTAACTTACACATGATATTCATTGCAGCTTTATCTTATAGCCCCAAATGGAAAAACACCCAAATGTGTATCAACAGATGAATGGATAAACACATCTTGGTATGCCTGTACAATAGAATATTATTCAGGAGTACAAAGGAACAAACTAATGATGCACACAACAATATGGATACGTCTCAAAATAATTCTACTGAGTGAAAGAAACCAGGCAAATAGAGTATACACTGTACCATTCCATGCACACAACATTAGAGAAATGCAAACCAGTCTAGGGACAGAAAGCAGGTCAGAGGTTGCTAGTGGGTGGTGGGTGTGGAGAAGGGAACTGGAAGAGGTTGGAGGGGTGGATTCCAAAGGACGAGAGGACACTTTGGATGTGACCATGATAGATGTGTGCTGTCTTGATTGTGGTGATGGCTTCATGGGTGCACATGTGTGTTAAAACTATCCTATTGTATACTTTATGTATGTGGGTTCATTATATATTAAATACACTTCAACAAACTGTTCACAAAAGGGGGGAATTAGGGTTTGGGGAAATCTTTTTTGTGAATTCCGGGTCACACTCTAATTATGAAAAAATTGTATGGGTTTCTTCTAGTATTTTTTGTAACACTAGACAAAGATTTCTTAGGTATAATGTCTCAAATAGTTCCATTTTTCACATGAAACTGAAATTTCACATGACAATGAAATTCCATCTGGAATTTGGGTGTATAGTAGAAATCCAAACTTTTTTTGCTCCCAACTAGGCCAAATTGTACATTGTAAAAATTGATCCTTCTACACTTATTTGAAGTGCTATCTTTTCTTAAATATATTTTATTGAATATGCTATGACAGTTGTCCAATTTTTTTCTCCCATTTATTTCCCTCTGCCCTGCACACCCCTTCCCACCCACATTCCCCCTCTTTAGTTCATGTCAGTGGGTTGTACATATAAGTTCTTTGGCTTCTGCATTTCCTATACTATTCTTAACCTCCCCCTGTCTGTTTTGTACCTACCATCTATGCTTCTTATTCCCTGTATCTTTTCCCTCATTCTCTCCCCTCCTCTCTCCTCCAATAACCCTCCATGTGATCTCCATTTCTGCAAAGCTGTTCCTGTTCTAGTTGTTTGTTTAGTTTTTGTTTTTTTTAGGTTTGGTTTTTAGGTTTTTAATAATTGTGAGTTTGTTGTCATTTTACTGTTCATATTTTTGATCTTCTTCTTTTTATTGGATAAGTCCCTTTAACATTTCATATAATAAGGGCTTGGTGATGATGAACTCCTGTAACTTGACCTTATCTGGGAAGCACATTATCTGCCCTTCCATTCTAAATGATAGCTTTGCTGGATAGAGTAATCTTGGATGTAGGTCCTTGCTTTTCATGACTTTGAATATTTCTTTCCAGCCCTTTCTTGACTGCAAGGTTTCTTTTTTTTTAATATATTTTATTGATTATGCTGTTACAGTTGTCCCATCTCCTCCCCACCCCCGCCCTGCACACCCCTTCCCCCCACACTCCCCCTCCTTAGTCCATGTCCATAGGTCATATATATGAGTTCTTTGGCTTCTACATTTCCTATACTATTCTTAACCTCCCCCTGTCTATCTTCTACCTACCATTTATTCTAATTATTCCCTGTACCTTTCCCCCCCTCTCTCCCCACCCAGCCTATATCCAATTTTTTACTGATCCCATAGCACAGCCAACCAGAGCGCCTGCCAT